>JAYKXP010000169.1:0-82500 GCA_037176845.1 Paramarasmius palmivorus | reverse complement strand
ATCGCTATTCGTGCTCTTGTCAACGTTCAAGCCAACCGTAAGTATTCTGGCTGTCTAAGTTGTTGAGCTGCTAACACATTTGTCTCTTAGCTATTCTCTTACCCCTTCAACCTTGTACCTTCTCATCTACCTACTGTGAGTAATCGTTTTTTTCCTTTGAATCGATTACCTTACTCTTTTCATTCACTCACCCTTCTTCACCTTCACACCAACTCAATCCTCCTCATTTACCTTTGTGAGTACTTACTTTGCTTTAGATCATTTGTCAGTTACTGATTTTCTGTTTGTTTTCTCTCACACTGTGACTTTGTACTCATTTGACAGTCCCTTCAGCTTACTCTCAGCTGCCAACATCGTCTTCATCCCTCATTGTCTTCCTCATCCCTCATTGTCTTCCTCATCCATCACCGTTGTCCTCATCCGCCACTATTGTCCTCACTGCCCTCTTCACTCACCACCATCATCCTCGATGTCTTCAATGCCAAGAACATCGTTACTCACCAAGAAGATCAAGGAGAAACCGTCGAAATCAGATTGGCCAGGTGCGATTTACATTCTGAAGAGGCCGGTAGAGAAAAGGACTCTGTGGAAGGTTGGAAGATCAAGATGTGTAGTGAGAAGAGTCCGGGAATGGAATCGTCTCTGTAAAGAGCATAGCTATTACCACAGGAAGTTGGTCCAGGTGTGCTGGGCAACTAAGACAGGTATGTTTTCTTTTCAATATCGTTTGTCGTACTAACGCGTCCTAGAACGCTGCGTCCACCTGAAGATGCTGGAGTTGGGATTTGTACGCCACATTGGGCGTTGCACTGGTGATATGCCTGACTTTTAATACCTTTTATTTGAACGCATTATTGCACTTTTATATTCTGTTATGCTATGATTGGGACTCTGAAGGACTAGTATGAGCCCTGAATAGCTAGTCAAAGTCAAGGACTTGTCAGACACACTTATATTAGCAGGTATATGGTTACATGGTACGCCTCACATGGGTATCTGGCCACTGCTATAGCTTATATTAGTGGTTCTGTCAATGCAGACCCTTTCCTGAAAACTGTAGGGAGCTATACTGTGTTGGATCACAACTGGTACACCGTCTGTGTAAGGTCTAAGACATATTAAAGGGACTATTTGCTTTTAAACACTTTTAATACCTTTTTATGACCAACCAAAGAGATGAGTGGGTTCAAGGGAACAATCCAAGTTGATGCAGGAGATGGCTTCATCAGCAGATATGATCCAAGAGCTTATGGAAGGCACTTGCCGAGTCTAGAATTGTTGGCCATAGTTGTTCCTATTGATCGGACACAGAGGCAAAGCTGTAGAACTGTGACACATATGGTTGTCATGGTACAGAGGCTGATATAGAAGATAAACTGCTTATAGAAGTGTTCCTTGTGGACATGGAGACTTGTAAAAGATATGCCAGGTCCAGAACATGGATGACTGAGCATTCCGGTGTGTGGAGAAGTTGGAAACGACTCTCATTGGTGGATAAGTGCCTTGGTGCAAAGAAAAGATAAATTTTACTAGGCTAAATGCCAACCCGCAGACACAGGATTCAACTCCTGAGTCTAAAGATAGAAATTCCTATTTATTGGTCACGCATAAACGACTTATATGGACATTGTGACTGTCATATTTTCCTGATTTGTATATTTCCTATGGACTATCTCTGTTCCTCACTTATTCTGCTTGCGTTCTGCTTGTGTTCCGTCTGTTTTCCATCTTTTATTACATATTTCTTTACTTATATTTCTGGACAGTATATATAGGCTTGCAGTTTTTAGGTAGAAGGGCAGAGAAGACAAAGAGAGAGTGTACTGTTAGCCCATATCATTAGGTTGTATGTGGCTGTCACTCGAATAGACCTCTTTGATCTGATAGTTGATCTGCTGGCACATGTGCATTTTGATTGGACCTCTTATATAAGTTGATCCAGTGGTGTTTCATGCTTGTTACGAGTCGACCTCTGATTAGACCTGGTTGATCTATTGACGACATTTGCATTCGCTTCCACTTCCTCAGGACAGGCCCTAGATTGAAAGTCTAGTTGAGACCTTACTGTATACAAGAGCTTAAGTTGTATTGGCAGAGAGATCAAGTATTTGGCTTGTGATCTGTAGCTCTAAGCATTGGTTGCATTGCATTTCTGTGTAGAGATTAGACCTCAGACTAGCTTTTATAAGCTTTAGTGACGTAGAGAGGCCCAGATTGACCATTTGGAGAGTCAGTTGGATTCCTGCTTGCGCACAGTTTGTTGATTTGATTCTATCAGGATCAGTACACTTGAGGCAGTATTGGTTGAACTCAAGATTGCTACCTATAGCACTTGGGACTGTTTCCTACCCTATTATAAGCATTTGTAACCTTTAGTCGCCCCTAATATAAGGTGTATCTCGATTGCTTTTGAAGTAACAAAGAGTGTATCATTACTCTCAGATCTATAGTTTGTGTACTATTCTAAGTACGGCAACTCTGATCACGTCGAACCACACTTGCACAACTAGTCACCACTAGTGTGCTGCTGTTCATAACCAGCATCTACTGAATCTTTGTATTTATGGTCTTTTATTAGGCTTCTGCTGTGTCCTACAGTTCTATTAGTGACCCAAAGTCACAGAGCCCACCACTTATACTTAGGTTGTTTGTGACGCATTACCAGATGTGAGTTCCTTTCTTTTCTATCTCTTTTTTTCTAACACTGTTGAAGGCAGGAAGTGTCATAGGAAGCTCTTTTGGAGCCCCTACTCTTATCAGGACACCCCAAAGGTTTTGGAGGATATAATCAAGGATATGGAGGGGAAGATGTGATGTAAATGAATATTGTTTTTGTGCTTGGGGCTTTGTATCAAAATATCATTTCAATTTTTCATTCCAGCTCCTTACTACTAATATAAATCTTACTGTATCGTTTATGTATTCATATAGACTACGGAAAAACTATAGTACAGACTTCACACTCTTTACTTTACATCTAGATACGTAGTACACATCTCTCATGTATTTTTAGTAGTTACATTGTTATATTTTTAGCCAGTTACATCTTGTATTTTTAGTAATTACATTGTTGTATCTCTAGTACATTGTATTGTAGTTCCAAATCTCAATAAATAACACGTCCTTGACTCCCTGAAAAATGCGCGGCTCGAGACCAACGTACCCACTTTGACCTGGCTGTACCGGTTATATGGAACCGGGTCAACTGCATCCGTTACCGCAACCTGGTCCGGTCCTCAGCGGGTATTGACCTGCTTAGCCAGGGGGCCAGCTGACCTGTTGGCACCCCTACAAACCACACCAACACAAAACAACCAACTAACATAAACAAAACCCAAGCTAGTTTGGATAGCATGTTAGCAGTAATAATCTAAGTGAGTGGTGAAGTGCCTAACACTTGATGCCAAATCAAGTGGACTGTGATTGACACCTAAGTGAATCAGCAAGGTCTAAGGACAGTAATTGGTGATTGAAAGACTTGTGAAGAGCCTTGGGACTGGGTTTAGCAGTACTGGTGCAAGACAATAGCAAGAGACAATGATATTCAGCAGTAGATATGTACAGTTTATATAGTCCAATATTCAACAGTATAATACAGATATGTACTAATTAAGTTGCCACACCGAGGCAATGGAGTAACAGCAAGAAGCATGGAACTGTGTGGTCAGTGTATAGAACAATGATGAATGAATACGAATATCAGAGATGAACAATGTAGAGTGCAGATGATCATGATGAACCATAAAAGGATACATTATTCTAACATAGCACAGTGCCTGTCTGCTAGAAATACAAGTTTGTGGGGTTAGGACAGCAATCCTGTGGTAAGGCCAAACAAGATATGTAGAACTCAAGTAGAGTTTCAGAGTAAGCTTGCCGTGGGGAGATCTTTCTTTCTGAGGTTGCTCCAGAGATGGAGACACAATGCAACTGCATGAGCTCAACAACTCTTGGCAAGATAGGGGATATGATCAGGTGGTGATCACAAGGTTACAAGTTGAAAGGTGAGGCCTTAGACTTGAAGGGTATGGACTGGGGGATAGGAAACACTATGTGGCACTTCAACTCGTGAAGTGGGCACGCTATACAACATGGAAACCAAGCAGACGGCTCAAGCAAACACAATGGCAGAGTGACCGTAGACCAGTAACAACTTGTGGTACATCCTATGGCTCTTCAAAGGTTCTAGGAGACGGTTTTAAACTCTTGGGTCTGACCACACAAGATCAAACTAATAAAACACTGAAATGTCCAGTGGACAAGAACTTAGAATCACTTGGCGAGTTGAATCCAAAAACTAAAAAGGATATATTCTTTCTTTGGAGGAAACTAGGTGCAATGGCAAAGAGTAGTATGAGTGGTATGGCTTCTACACAGAACGTACATCCTCAATGACATCTCTGATAGCCTTGCCTGAACAGTATGACCTCTACACGGTAATGACCACCAAACCTGGTATGAAAGTAACCAGGTAATAGATGCTAATGATAGGTCTAGCACTACTGTGGACAGTATGTGCAAGTGTGGTTCAACATGATCAGAGTTGCTGTGCTTAGAATCACACACAAAACTAATAGTTCAAGTGATAATACACTTCTAGTAGACTAGAGCAAGTTATGGTACACCTTTTAATAGAGTATGTATGTGTGGGTTTGGCTTATAAAAGCTATATAAACAACATCAAGGGCTAATGCTAGCTTTCTTGGGTGCAACCTAATATTGCCTTGAGTGGATTGTCCTTACTAGAACTGAATCAACGATGTGTGCGCAAGCAAGAATCCAACTGACTCTCCAATAGTTAATCTGGGCCTCTCTACGTCACAAAGCTCTCAACACAAATAGTCAAAAGCTTCTAGAAGGTCTTTAACCGACAATCTAGTACGAGGTTCAATCTCTAATAAAAGATGCAACACAACCAATGCCAGATGCAACAGATTACAAGCCAATACACTTGGTCTCTATCAAACTCAACTCAAGCTCTTGTCTGCAATACAGGTCTCAACTAGACTTTTAGATCTAGGGCTCATCCTGAACACATGGATCAACAATAGATCAACTGAATCAGAGGTCTATTCGTTTGATAGCCACATACAATCTATAGATATGGGCAGGCAGCACATCTCCCTTCTTCTTCTGCTGCTCTCCTACATGATAGGTAGCTTATATACTGTCCGAGAAGTGAAAACAAGAATTTTAGGTAATATAAGTCAGAAAAGAGATGGAACAGAGATAATACGATGAGAAATGTACATATCAGGGAAATCAAAGTGTCACAACGTCTATATAAGTTGTTTATGCATGACTAATAAATAATATATCTATCTTTAGACTCAGGAGTTGAATCCTGTGCCTGCAGGTTGGCATTTAGCCTGTTTAAAATTTTCTTTTCTTTGCGCCAAGGCACTTTTCCACCAATAATAGTTGCTTCTGACCTGTCCACATGCCAGTGATGCTCAGTCATCTGTTATCTAGACCTGGCACATCTTTTATAAGTCTCCATAGTTGTATGGGACCTTCCTATAAGTGGTATATCCACTGTATCTGCTTCCATGCCAAGTGTTTCAGGTGTTGCCACCGTTTTAACAGCTTTGCCTCTGTGTCTGATCCAAAGGAACACTTCAGAATATGAAGTCCAATAGGTCTGCTGCCGGCCATCAGTCATTTCCAATCAAGCCGTGGTGATCCCCCAAAGCCCTTTCTATCTTATAGTAGGTCACAAAGAAGTAATAAAGTGTAAATGTCCCTTGAGTATGCCAACTAGTAGCAGGGTGACCTTATACAAGGTATGTTCCACCTTATATTAGCCCCTACAGGTTTTGGGTAGGTGTCTGTGAATTGCAGACCCCTAGTATATGCATAGCAGCAGCCAGATACCCAATGTGAGGCGTACCATGTAACTGTTCTCTGCTAGCAAGACATAGTCCTGTGTACCAGTGACAATGACTAGCTATTCAGGGCTCATACTAGTCCTTCAGAACCCTTTTTATAGCATAACAATAAAGAAATATGCATATTGCGTTCGAAATTAAAGTGTTATAAAAATCAGCATATCAACAGGTTAATTGGGAGGATATGCAATATAGCTTAGAATGCACCTGCTTTGTGAAACAATCTGTTTCTCTTGGAGGTTCATTATTGGCAAGTTTATTTGTACATGGAGGGTTTGGACCTGGTGGTGTTGTGGGTGCAGGGAGTGATGAATCAATAGTTGATGTGAGGGAAGGGGTTGTGATAAATGGGTCATTTGTTGAAGGGGCATGGCTATCAGCAGGTGCCAGCATGAGTGGAATGGTAATAGTAGGTATAGGTGTATTTGCTTGAAAATTGCTCGTTCAGGTAGAGGATAGATGTTCCTGACTGGTATTTTCTTTGTTGGGTACCTTAAAATAGGTTGAGCTGAAATCCTGCAATCATAATTTCTCTGCTTTTTTCTCTGTGTAATGTTCATGCTCTTGGGTGTTCTTTCTTTTGCATTTGGCATCTAACAACTGTTTGCTGGGATTCATTTAGCTGTATATTATACAATGATAGGAAGTGTGATGCATGGTGATTTCTTTGCTTGCTTAACTTGCCATTTTATAGTAGACTCCTTAGGGTTTGCAGTACAAGGCCCTTTCAAAGGGCAGCCTTGTTGTCCAAAGGATTTTAACAAGTCTTTGCTGCTGGCAAACATGGTAGACAAAGATAGTGGATGTGGTGGAGGCATGGATGATGGCTGTTGTTATACTCCACATCAACTCCACATCTGGCAACATTTCCAATGACCTCATGTGGTAGTGAACCTGCCCCCTTGTCATGCAACTCTGACATTTTTGCTATGCCAGACACCCATTACATCTGCAACTGGCTTCACTAATGAAGGAATGATCTCCTCAAGCATGGATAGAACCCTTACCACAAGTACTACCTTGGCAGGAAAAACAAAGGTAAGGTGATGTAAAAGTTAGGCACAGATTAGCTTGGTCACATGGCTGGATGGAGATTAAACCCACATCTCAGAGGAAAGGATTTGCAATGAAGGATATTTATCTCTGCGCTTTGTCCACTAAGCTACCAAGCCTTGTATGCTTAGTAGTAAGCACACTATATGTCAGATCCGAGTCTAAGGTTTCTATAATCCTAGGGGCCTGCAATATTGTTGCTATTGGCCATGACTTTAATTCTATCATGGATGTTATGACAGTTCATGAGGGTGGTATCAATATCCCATAGACCCTAGCTTTCATGAGTTTGTAGACAATAAAGGCCAGTTCTGAAGCAGTTGTGATTGGTGCTTGTAAAAGTCACATGACTCTGTTGCTTTCACTGCAGACAGATCCTGTCACAGTTGAAAAGGAACAGCAGTTTTTCAGTGAATGCCAAGCCTGGATCTTCTTGTAGTAATCTGAGAAAAAAAATTTCTTATGTGGCCTTGGCCTTGGCTCATTGGGGTTTGAACCCATTACCTAGCAAGTTGGGCACAAGTAGTGCACAACCACTGAGCCATGTTGATGTGTGAACACAATTCGACATTCCTGAAGAAGTGCTATCTAGAAACCATCATCTTTTGTTATGCCCAATATTGACTGGAGCATTGGCATGTTTACAATCTGTACAGCAGAATAACCAATGAGAATCATGATTCTTGCACTTCAGTAGCTATGGCAATTCCCACTTGCTCACTTGGGGCCTATACCCAAATGTGAACCTGGGGGTGTAGTATCATGTTTACACTCTGTTCTTGGTTCATGTAAATTGTGTTAAGGAGAACTTTTCAGGTGTTTTGCTCTAATGTCCATCCATGCCCCTTGTGTGATGCATCCTAACCTTAGGTTATAATTAGAGGCAGAGTATACTTGTTTCATAACTTGAGTGGAGATTGAACCTGGCTCATGGAGGACAAGACTCAGTGAAGGAATGTCATGGTCTCCATGTCTATCCACTGAGGTATCAAGCTGTGGATACCTAGAGGCCTAGCAGGCCATACAGCATCATCATGCCTTCACATGATGCAAAATCAAAAGTTGAAAATAATGAGTTACTATTGGACACTACAAGGATTAGACTTGGAGCTTTAATGTGCAAGTTGAGGGTGTGCCTTTACTCAACCATCTAAAAGACAGTACTGTTTTCGTCTAGGGTGCAGCCAGTTTTTATGTGGAAATCATCTTGAATTACTAACACATTGAATTACAAAGACTTGAAATTACCTGCTTCCGTTGAATAAAAATACAATTCCTTTAGCTACATCAAGTGATCACCCATCAATTGGTGCATCCCAGCAATCTTCTCTGCTTGCAACACATAGAGCTGCATAACCCATCTCCTTCAAGCTAACCACCCTTGTCCCCTCCAAACCATCTCCTACATATCACACTGGTCCCAACACCAATTTTGATTCAATGCAGGCAACCATGCCATCAATGGAAACTGTTGTCGATAGATCCCTTACCTCTACGAGCACATGACATCTGTTTTGAAGCCTATTCAACTGTTAACCAACCTTCTCCCAGTCAGTACCATGAAAGCCTTCATGATAGTCTTCCATGGAACTTTAATCACAAACTCAGCAACCTTGGGGAAATATTGAGAAAAATGTGGGTCAGGGTGAATCAATTTTTCAATCACTAAGAGATCAGTGTGAACTTGTTTCACTGTAGGCATAGAGGGAACCCCTACTGAAATACTCTGTTAATTACATGGTCATTTTCAAACAAAAAAGGAGTTACTGTGTTCTGTGTCTGTGTTGGTATATGCTCTCAACACTGTGATTTGCTGTGCCATATGGTATAGCAACTTGCTGAATCTGGTGCATGAGAGACCACTAGCTCATTGAGTTTCGGAAGCTCCAGACTAAATGACACCATGCCAAAAAACTTTCCACACAATGTTCCATAATTATAGAACTCACAGAGGACTGCTATCCTAACTATTAGAAGTGTGACTTAGCTCTTCCACTCACTGGGATTATGCCTACCACTCTCCACTACCAACTCCTGGGCATCTCCTGCAAACTGTTGGAGAAGCAAGAGTCGATTCTCACTGCAAGTGTTGCAGATGTGGACACAAGTATAACACATGAACATCATTATCTGGCCATGACAAGATCTAAAACTTGTTGATAGTGCGTCCATGAATGAAGACTAGGTAATAAGGAAACATGGGGTTTATGAAGCATTTGATAGCATGACGTGCCTGGTCTGCTTCACAGCTGAGACTGATTTTCACTGTCCAAATTTGGCTGAGTGTTAAGTTGAAAGAGGAATATGTGGCCCTCTGGATAGCGGAATTGATTGCCTTAGAATAATAGGTTTCAATGAATAGGGTTTCTTGTTTGAATGTCTGAAATGTCTGGATGTGGTTGGCCATTGTCAAGTTGACACTTGCAAGGTGGTTAATGTCAGGTGCCCATAGGAGTCTGAGTATTTTTTCAAAGATTGTGGATGCTCCTGTTATTAGTGCTTTCATGATGATAGTTCTGTCGTGCTGGTCAAAGATAAAGAGGTGGACTTGTTATATAACACAGTAACCATTGAGTAGTTTTGTTCAGTGCCTATGAGTAGTCTTTTGGTTGTCATTAGCACTGATGATTTGACGGGCCTCTCCTTTGACCTACACCATAACCTCATGATGCTGCATCTGTGCCCTTACTGTCCTGCCAACTACAAGGAGATTGACAGGTTTTTAGAACATTCACCTGTCCATGACAACACCAAGAGCCCAATGGTGACTGCAATCATTGGCAGTGAGAGACTTGCTCTATGGTCAACATAGATATTCACTATTTAACAGGGCTCTCTTTTAGCTTTCTTCACAATTTGCCTCTGTGAAACAGGTACTTGTGTAGGTTGTGTGATTTCTCAGGGAGCCCAGGCTGTGTCTACCTCTACTCTATTTTGAGACATGTGTGTTGTTGGTTGATGGTCTGGTTGATGTAACTAATGTCAAGGATAGTTAAACATTATTCACTCAGAGTTTGCAAAACACCATGTCACTGCACTCTCTGTTCAAAAAGAAGTGTATATTACAGGGCAGGATGAGGCACACAGGCAACCAGATGCTAAGGAAAAGCATAAAAGAGAAGAAGATAAATTTCAGGATGACTCAGCTAAAAGAACGAGAAGGAGAGCAGAAGAGGTAGAATGGTGACTGGACAGTGATGATTGTATTGGAGATTTCAGTTCTTTAGACCCAGAGTAGAACAGTGATGTGCCGTGTTTTAGTATGACATGGAAACATGCACTTTTTGCATCTAGATCACGAGATAAATCAGCTGAAAGGCACATGATCTAGGACTTGGAAACCTGTACAAGTCTAAATTTCCCTAGTAATAGAGGATGCACCTAGGTTATACACATTAAAGCACAAGGACTTGTACTTGCCACCTAGAACAATAGGCTTAGATGAAATAGGTCCTTGGTACAGTCTTGAAGTACCTAAAACCAGTGTTTACTTTGATAAAGTAGACCTAAACAAGGGATCTGAGGTATAACTGCATTTAAAATACCTTTTGCAAAGGTGGATTTCAACATGTTAAAGCACTCTTTACTGTAACTAGTAAGTCACTAGGACTGCTGGGCCTTTTCCTTTTGCAGCTACACATGTGTCACATGTGGGTCTCTCCATTCTTTTGGGATCAAGTTCTAAGCCTGTGATTTTCTTGGCTTTGATTAAATTGGTGAAATAATCATAGTTTGTGTGACCGAACATGTCATGTGCTTCTTGTAGGGAAATAGTGCAGATTTTTGCTGACATTGCATATTGATTGTTGTCATACCATTGGTAAAGACCGTTGGTCTTTGGTATTTTGTGAATGATGCATCCGTTTTTGGAGATGCTTATTGGTCCATTTTCGATGACAATGCGGTGACCTTCATCATCAAGGACTCTGAGGCTGATCATAGTGTTTTCCATTTGTGGTACAAGCATGGTGTTGTGCAAGTGGAATCTTCCCATGTGTAATGTGCCTGTTTTATTTGATCTCAAAGTACCTCCATTTGCCACCGTTATTGTGTTGTCACTGGTTGCTGTTATAGAGTGGAGAAGATTGGAGTTGGGTGTCATGTGTCTGGATGCTTCTGAATTGAATAAAGTTGTTTTGCCGAAACGATCACTCATGAGATAAGCGTAAATGGAGTTGAATTTTGAAGAACCACTTGATGCGATTATATCTACAGTTCTAGATGCCATAACGGTGCTTCTGTTTGGCCAGTCGATTTGTGCATGTATGTCTAAATTGTTATCGTCCTTTGTTTGTATGAACCTCCACCTGGGCATGGCATCCTCTATATCGCTGTTGTCATCTCTCCCACCCTCATATCATGATTCACGTACTCTCTTTCCATTGAACTGCTGGTCTGAAAGTAGCTGAGTCATCCCATGGGGTTGCTGCGTAGCTGGGCCATGCCTCAGTATTGTTCCATGGGTTGTCAGGCATGTCGTCCCATTCTGATGGAGGGAGAGGGGCTAGAGGTTCGTCAATGTTGAGGAGTGACTGTACTTGCTTATCTTCGTACCAGTCAGTGACGAGCCTTTTGATGTAGGCATTAGAGTGCTCTTCCATCTGAGCTTGATAAGGAACAGCTGGGGCATCCCTGGCCTGTTCTGTTGTCTGTTCTTCCTTGTACAGCCATCTGGCCAGAACTTGTCCTCCCATTAAGGTCTTGTTGGCTGACCTGTAGCACCTCTGACAGCAATGGAATTCGGTGAAATCGTCATTGTCATTGTCAATGCCGTCATCAAATTGTACCCTGATAACCCCAACAGGTTTGCGATCTCCATACTTTGGTGTGTGGCATGTGAAGCAATCACATTATAGATTTATGTGGGGAAGGTGGTTGCTGTTGGATGACATCCAGAGATCTTCTGGAGAAACTGAAGGCATGGTATCAGAAGGGAGAGGATCTTGGGTTGGAGGTTGGTTTGCGCCGTCTTCTAAACCAGCCCAACAATTTTCATTGATATTGATGTGAGGAAAGGGATTTGTGGGGGAAATGGAGACTGCCCAAGTACCGGCGTCTCTTTGCCAATCTAAGTGTTTGAGTCTGGCGAAAGCTGCAGTTTCAGAAGTAGTGCCTGAGCCTGTCACTTCTGCAGTGGTTTGGTTAGTGCAGTTGCGAGCAATATGCCCCTTCTGCTGGCATTTGTAGCAAGTGATGCTACCATCAGTGTTCCTGCGACCACTGCCACCAGTTCCTCCTCCACAACCTCTGCCTCAGAAATTGGAGGCTTGGTGAGCTTGGTCGCATTGTTTTTGGAGAACCATTCCTTGGGCTTCTGTGCTGATTATTGCAATGACTTCATCCACTTTAACATCTTTGTTTTTATCTGGAACAAGTGAAAGAATTGCTGTGATGGTGTGTAGTTTATCTGGAAGTGAAGAAACTATTGTGTTGACAAATTGTGCATCTGTAATGCTTCCTCCTTTGTTTGTGATCATGTTTCTGAAGTCCAGAAGTTTGTCCAGATGTTCATCCACTTTGGCGATGTCATGACATATAAGGGAATGAAGTGATTGATATAGATATGCTTCAACCAAAGCATTCTTTCTATTGAAGTCCCCAATTAATCCTTTCCATAACTCCGCTGCAGTTTTGGCATCTTTGTGGCGAAGTAAAACAGCATCTGGTATCTTTCCAATGATGTTATTTTGCAACGTATCATCATCTGGTGAAGTTGTTTCTGTCTTCAAGAGTTCTCCACACCCTACTGATGCTACTGCCTTCTGTACCCTGAGTTTCCATATGGTCCAATTCTGCTTTGTGCCCTCTGTTTCCAACATGGGAATGTTGGCAAAGGCCTTTTCAATGGGTTTCTTGGCATTCGCTTCCTGTGTGTCTGCCATTTCTTCTTCTTTGTCTGATTCTGTTTCAATTTCGTCTACTGTGATGCTTGTCTTTGCAGCAAGTCTAGCTTCTTTGTTTTCTTCAGTTGTTCTGAAGAATGTTTCTGGTTTGTTTCCTTTGGCTCTTGTGTATCTGTTTGGACACGGTTGAGTTGCACACTGTTGCCACACTCCTTTTGTCCCTTCTTTCTTTACACGATCTGTAAAACTGTCAAACATGTGTCCTTGTTCATTGCACGCTAACTCTGATTCTTCTTTGGATGATTGTGTTCTGCCTGGCGGTGTGGTGATAGGTGGTGTTATCAGTCTAGCTCCACTAGGTCCTGCTTCTTCTGGTTTATGTTCGGATGCTGATGTTGACATGCAAGTTTATAGACTGGGGCCCATAACCTGTTAGCAGCAATAATCTCTAAACAAGGTAAAGTGCAACACTTGATGTCAGATCAAGCGGACTGTGATCAACACCTAAGTGAATCAACTAGGTCTGTACAGGTGATGATCAAAAGACTTGTGAAATGCTTGGGACTGTGTTTAACAGTACTGTTGCAGGACAAGAGCAAGAGACAATGATATTTACAGTAAATGATACTAAGCTTATATACAAGTAAAGGTGGACTACAGATAGGTGTAGAGTGGGGCTTTGTTCTAAGCATAAGGTGGTGCGTGTCTAAGCATAGTAATGGTACAGTTATAAATACTAATTGCGATGGAGATAACAATGAAACATTTTTACAATTCTAACACTGGCATATCTTTTAACAAGTCTCTACATCCACAAGGAACACTTCTATAAGCAGTTTATCTTCTATATCAGCCTCTGTACCATGACAACCATGTGTCACAGTTCTACAGCTTTGCCTCTGTGTCCAATCAATAGGAACAACTATGGCCAACAATTCTAGACTCAGCAAGTGCCTTCCATAAGCTCTCAGATCATATCTGCTGATGAAGCCGTCTTCTACATCAACTTGGATCATTCCCTTGAACCCGCTCATCTCTTTGGTTGGTCATGAAGAAGTATTAAAAGTGTTTAAAAGCAAATAGTCCCCTTGATATGTCATAGACCATGCACAGATGGTGTACCAGTTGTGAACCAACATAGTACAGCTCCCTACAGTTTTCAGGAAAGGGTCTGCATTGACAGAACCACTAATATAAGCTATAGCAGTAGCCAGATACCCATGTGAGGCATACCATGTTTCCATATACCTGCTAATATAAGTGTGTCTGACAAGTCCTTGACTTTGACTAGCTATTCAGGGCTCATACTAGACCTTCAGAGTCCCAATCATAGCATAACAGAATATAAAAGTGCAATAATGCATTCAAATAAAAGGTATTGAAAGTCAGGTGTATCACCAGTATGGCAAGACATAACTCACTATGGCCAGATTGAACACATCTTTTCTGTCCAATTCATGCAGCCCTGTCCTGAGCTGTTCTTCTTTGCAACTATTTGTGCATGTAAAATGTTCCCAGAAGAAGCAATACTTAGTGGGCTCAACATTCACTTCTACTCCAAGATGGGGGCCCTCCACTATGTGAATGTGATCAGCATTGAAGCACTTGTTGGACGTTCTCAATGGCTTAGGAAAATGGGTGCTTATTGACTGTAATGGCACTCTAGTATAAGCAATCTGGAATGATGAAGATGGTGATGGGAATGAGGGATAAGTACTTACAAGTATTACTGGCACTGTGTTAGAACTATGCAGGAGGAGAACAAGAGAGCACAGCCAACAACGGACAGAACATTGTACAAGAGGAAGACCGTGCAAGGAGAGTTATCGCTGAAGCTATCAGCAACAGCACTGATGCACTATGCAGGATGAGAGCGCACAAGGAAGATGCCTTGTATGGAGAGAGAGAGAGACGGCAGAGACCAAGTGTCTCAGCTGTAGAGCAAGAGGATAATAGAGATGAGAGTAGCAGAGAACAACGTTAATTTTCTACTTGAGTTACTCGGTATAATACATCTAGTTTATATACTATGGATATATGCAGGCACTTAGGTATCATGTGTAGTCCATGTGGTACATGTGTCAAAAAGGTGCAGCAAGAAAGTGGAGGTTATACCAACATGGAATAGTGTAAGCGGAACGAGACGGAAATGAAAAGCACATTACCGACATATGTTGGCCGAGGGAAAGTTGAAAGTGTAGAGAGCTAGAGACTGTTCGCACGAAATGATATGGCCAAGTTGTACAGACGTAACACACTGTAACTAGTGTTTGTACTGAGGAATGCAAATCCGTTCACAATAATGTGTCTCATGTGGTGACAGTCAACTCTTGTCTTTCCACAATGCCATTGTCTGAGAATCATCACCTTCAACTCTTTCACCATGTTGGCACCCACCATCTCTGTCTCTAAGCAATCTAATGGCGCCATCCATGTCCATTTCTTGCCATCAGAAACCACTGAGGATCTCAGCCAAATCCCCCCAATGTTTTCTCTCTCAGTCAATGCAAATGCCATAGACAGGCCTGTGGTAAGCACCTTACACTTGGTTTGCTATCCCCTTTGCAGTTGCAAACTGACAGCCATATACAGACATTTGAACTTGGGTTTATTCCACAACCAGCCTGCTCACCCAAAAACGATGAATATCCTAATCCTGCCGACACACCAGTGTCACCAAACAAAGCATCCACCATCCTGTCAGAGACAGAATCTGAACATATCCTATCATACACGTTCAAACCTGAGGACACTCCAGAGGACCACAAGCAAAAGATTATGGAGTGGGTTCAGTGAGCACTGAAGATAACCGTACAAACGTAGGCTTAGGAGGTAAAAGTATTAATTCCAAGACTACTGCTCTAGATACAAGTACATCATTTAAATAGGAAAACAGAGTTTGTACAGAACAAATGACCATAAATACTACATATACAGTGATGAAGTTTAAGCAAAGATGTTGACATATTGTTAATATGACAGTTTTCAGTTATGTTGAATACCCTAATTGATGAAAAAGATTGGGAGGCACTCTATGGTCCTTACAGATATGGGATAGATTTCAAGGAGTGTCAAACACATGTGCGTTTGGGAGTATTCAGCTTCTCACCAAAAGCACGACTGTGTTTCCCCCCACCACCCATCAATAACTCAGATATCTCAACCTCTGAGGTAGCCATATCTTCACCCTCAATGCCACGTGTACATCAAAGCACTACCCAGGTTCTTCACTATTTTGATAGCCCGAGCACAATGTCTGAACAGCTGCAAAGAATGGACTATGCATTGCACCACATACTTGGAGGTGATGTCTCTCAGTTTGATGCAATGCTTGATGCAGCCATTGCCAAGTATGGAAGGCTACCAGGTAAGCATTTTCAACTGGAACATTCAAATCAGATTCGTTGTCACTGACATGCTCTGTAGGCTGTGGAGCCCAGCCTCAAGATCTCTCAGAAGATAACTTGTCTGTGTTTCAGTCCCAGTGCTCCCCCACAAACTCACACAAGCTTTGCAATTGGAGAGAAAATATTGCCATGGCTCCTGACTTGCAAAAGTATGTTAGAATCTATATCAAAGTATTACCAGTTATAACTGATCAATAACAATGACTAGAACTCAATGCAATTGACTGTGATCACCCAAAAGTGTTGATAATAGTAACTTTTGTATTGAAAATGTGTTTCAACTCTCTGTGACATGTAAGTAATTACTGTTTGTTTGTACCTATTGTGACGCAAATTGCTCGAGGCATTAAAACACCGTCCACTAATGCGAAAATACGTGTTTTACATACTCCTACATGCCCATACACCATAGGTAGGTTCAATAAGTAAAGTAAAAGATAAATAAACATGAATGCAAGTGTATGTGCAGTAGAACAAGCATAATTAGAGTGCCAAAGTGGACTTTGTATATTTTGTTGGACTTAGTGTTGAAGAAGTGTTTCATCAACTTCATCACTTCATTCAACAAAGTATGATGCTGTACTACAGTTGTGGTATTTCAATGCTACTCCTCTTGGGGTTCTGAATGAGTGGAGACATGCTCTTGATACATGTCTGGTATGTGTGTGTAGTATTCATAAATCAGGCAGCTGCATATAGGGTGTTAGTGGGACAAAGAGGCTTTGTAGATAACAAATGTTCACAATTGAATCTGGATGGGCATAATGACACTTGTGGCAGTTGTGGTATGAAATAATACTCTCAGTTTTTATTCTGGTAACCCTAACTTTCCCACAAGGAATCTGATTACTCCTTCATGAATATGTGGTACAAGGACGAAGCTCTATTGTGATTGTATTTGGTTCATAGAGACGTTAAAGAGCAGGAATCAATGCTAGTGAAGCAGAAAGCAGTGCAGTATGCATTATGTTAATCAGGGGAGTCATTCTTTGGATGACAGCAATGATGGTATTGTATGAGGAATGTGTGTGAATAGAGAGGAACTGAATGGGTTGAATGTTTACAGTAATTATGTCAAGAGGGTTCATGGTTTACAGAGAATGTTTCCAATGATTGGATGAGAATGTCCATTTCAAAAACAGATGAGTTGAGACAAAGCAGTTGTTGGAGTACTGCAGCAGGAATGTGGGTAGGAATGGATGTAAGGAGAGACTAGCATATCTTGGGTTCAGCATTGACTTTGAATACACCATGCTTGGGTTGCAGCTTTTTCTGGGTGTACATGATGGCAGCGAGGTTGGTCAAATGCCCATCAATACATGACTGTACTTTCCAGTTACAGGATTTGACTAACCACCTCCTGTAGTTGACAGCCTCTTTGAAATGATCCAGAGATATATCCATGGCACCAAAGACTTTGCCTCAGAGTTCTGATGAAACCCAGACCAAGTATGGGACAGTACACCACCAATCCTCCCATTTACAGTAGTTTGGGGAGTACAGTCCACAATGACTGGAGGAAGCTCTGGTGGAATAGCCATTTCAGGAGTGATGGAAAACTCAGAAGAAGAGTGGTTGTGGGAAATGGTTATGTCTTTATTGGTGTTGGTTGGGGTTCATATGACTGAGGTTATGTAAACACCAGGAGGAGGTGCCTTGGAAGCTGGAGGTATGAAGTGCTGGGGTTGGGATGAGGAACTGTCACTAGATTGTGCTGAGGATTCACAGGAAAGTCATTGCAGTACCAAAAGCTCAATGAATTGTGTGTTTGTGGCATGGTGTATTACATTGTGTTGGTAGGTATGATTGGAACTCAACAACAGAGTGTAGTTGGTTAGGGTGGTATGGCTTCTGTTTTGTTTCTTGCAAGGGAGTGGTGATCCTCTTTCAAGGAGGTTTTCTTCAGAATGGATTATTGAAGAATGCTGGATGTATGTTTCAAAGAGTGAGCTGCTAGAGGATGATGAGCTTGACATGTTGAGTCACCATTGTTTGATAGAATCAGATATTTTGAAGTTGGGTTAGGTTTGCTTGCATTTGTTCAATCAGCAAAACCTGTGTTCCCTGTCAGACAAGGTCAACATGAGAAGAGCAGGGATCACTGTTGAGTGCAAAATGGAAGTGCATGTCACACAAGGTGCCTATCCTGTCACAATTGTGTGTGGGGCATGTGTACCATGCATTGGTGGTTGGTATATAGGTGAGAAGGAAGGGTATTCCTGTATATTCATGAATGAGTGGTTATTGCTAAGGAAAAGATTTGAATTGACCTTGCATGGTCATCATGACAGATGATCCTTCATCTTTGTGTTGGCCTAGGTGGTTGGAAAGTGATAATGGGTGGTTGTAGACCTTGGGATAAAAGGAGCAATGGAAGTGCAACTCAAGAGGGAAGGAGGCACTATTTTGTTGAACTAGATCCCAAGCCAATTGTCAGAGATTGTGGAACAAGTAAGCAGTGGTGGCATCAGACATTTGGGAAGAGGACAGCAAGGATGAGCAGCTCATGGTCATGGTTGAGGAAAGAGTTTGGTGACTCAACTGCAGTTGTGAATTCAAACCAACAGAGACCACACATATTAGGTAACAGACTCAGGTGATGGCTGGTCAGCTTAGCAACAGCTTCCAGCTACTTTGCTGGGGCTCAGATCTTGAGGAGGGGGTAATGTAAGAACCATAGAACACCTCCCAACCTTTTTCATCAAGCTAGGTAGTCTTCATAGCTGCCAATCATTACAGTGACAGCATGTTAACATCTTCGCTTAAGTTTCATCATTGTATATATAATATTTACAGCCATTTGTTTTGTACAAACTCTATTGTGCTATGCAGAGGACTTCTTGATGAAGGAGCTATATTGGGGCTGGAGTCCTTCCTATGAGGGACTTATACTGTACTCAAGGAACTGGACATGGTGTCAAGAGAGTAGACTTCAGAGCAATTTCTCTCTCATTATTAAACTTTGTTTTGATGAAATTATAGACAAAGACTTGGACTTATAGTAGATAGACTAAAGATCAAGTAGCTATTTTAATACTCTCAATATAAAATGTTGTTTGAATAAAATCAACAATAAGCAGTTAGTTAAAGCTATGAATGTACAAGAGATCAGGGCTATAGTTAAATACAGCACCTAATGAAAACTTGACTATTTGGCTTACTAATGGGCACTTCATTTATGATCTACTAATTGGGTTTATAAAGGTGCACTCAGTGATAAAGAACAAATTCTCACTTCATGTCAAATTTGTAACCTCAACATTGGATACACAATTCACACTCCCCCTCTTTGTGAACCAACCACCTCCCCCTTCATCCCCCCTACCACCAGTCAGCCAGTACCCCAGAAGCTCAGTGCATTATTGCAACCTGTTGTAACTGGGCCCTGAGGTATGGTCTCCTCCTTGCCAAGCAACACACAAAGCCAACAACTTGGTCTTTATTGCAACCTCTCAAGTTTTTGTCTGCAGTATGATCCCAACTAGTCTTCTTAATAAGGGAGTCTGTGGAATGAGACAGAAAAGAGAGATACAACAAGAAATAGACATATTAGGGAAATCTATAGGTCACAATGTCCATATATGGTGCAAATAGCATGACTGTGAAGTGGTAACACTCTATTTTAAGGTACAGGGGTTGAATCCTGGCTGACAGGTAGGTGTTTAGCCTTTATAAAATTTTCTTTTCCATGCACCAAGCACTTTTCATTCAACTTTGGCCAACAGGTCTCTAGACCCTTGCTTTATCTGGCATTGGTGATTTCCAGTCAGTTTCCCCCTCTGCCATCTGTCCTAAGTAATCCCTGAGCCAGTATAACTCTCTGGTGTGTATGAAGAGGTGAATTAACTTGAAAGTATCCCTTGGGTGTGTCCAGTAGGTAATATAGGTGTTGTCTGAAGTGAATTCACTTATAGACCTTCTCCCTACAGGTTCTAGGAGCACTTAGACAGCCACTGGTAGAAGTACTAGGAGTGGCCAGATAACCATGTGGGGCATACCATATACTAATATCCACTAATATAACCCCCTAAATCACTTTCTGTTCAATGATTAGCTATTCAAGGCTCATACTAGTCCTTCTATAACCATTATTGGTTTATGCAACAATAATAAAGTGTAAAACTAGCATTTTGCATTCGAAAAAATGAAGTAATAAAAGTCAGGCATATCAAAGTATTGTGATCACAGACATCAACCTGAATGCCAATGCATATCACTTGAAAGCTGCAGCCAGGTTATGGGCCCTGGCCTTTTAAACTGTGCATACAACTGTTGATTCATTACAATTGACTGGCACCATTGTAAGCCTGCAAGCAATGACCATCTCTGGTAATGTATAATCAGCCCCTCTTTATACTGTTATCTAACTCAGAGCAGTCATAGAGCAACAGGGCAAAAAGATCACAAGCATGTTGGTCAAGATTACATTCAATTATTTTGTCATTGAAAGGAATCCCACATCCAAGTGGCACTACACCCAATCAGGAACAGATTGGATCAGGTATCAACTGTCCAAAAAGATCTATTTTCCCTCCTTGGCACATCACTTAGAAGTGATCTGGGACCACTCCAAAAAGTCATGGCAAATGAAGAATAACCTCAGAACACTCACAAACAAGCACAAGGGAGGAGTAGGTACAAGACATGGGTATTGAATCTTGGGAGCAAGGATACATCATTTATGGAGGTAAGTGTTTGTTAGATGGACTTTGGGAAGAGGATTCTAACTTTGTTTGAAGGGTTATGTGTTGAAGGTGTGTTAATACAAGGGAAAACTCAGTATTTCAGTTCCTTATACTTGTCACTAGAAGAATCTTAGTCCAAATCCAAGTCTGAATCAGATTGTCAAAACCAAAGTCAAGGTCAAGCTGAATCACATTCAGAATCAAACCCCAACCCTTGGATACCTGGTAGCACACATCTCTAACAAACCTCTTTCCCCACTGAATGTACTGTCCAAAATTAATGCTGGGTTGAATTTTCTGATCCAGAGCAGGAGTCTGACTATTGGATTCTTTCACTTGTTAGATTACAAAACTCCTCTTTCAGCAGATGCAATTGTACAACAACTCCCTCTACCGAATTACCAAGAAAGCTTTGAGTTTGAGATGGTCATCTAAGATGTCTTGGCACCCTACTCTGAACAGGGTCACAAGGCTTTTTCAGATGGCACAATGGGTTTGATGATGAGCACCACTCCAGAACAGTTTTTGGGATCTCTATTGGGCACAGGACTCAGCCTTTCCAAACAGGAGTCTTTGATAAATGCTATAGATGTATCTTGGTTGACTTGAGGTCTCAAATAGTTGGGAGTGGATCTTATATACCTGGAGCTCCCAGGAGTCTGGGAGGAGTACAATGGAAAAGTTCTGATGGCTTTAACAGTGACTCAAAGAAGAATCTTTGACCTACCCACATTTCAATGGGAATGGAGGTGCTCAAAACATGATTTATCTGGATGGAACAAAGTTGTGGTTACTGGCTCCCTCATCACCCAAAACATCTTGGAAGTGATCAAGCACAAGCTCAAATCAGAACACAAGTATGTGCACAACATGATAGAGTGGTTGAAGAGATTAGAGGGTTGGCAAGCATATTTGGTTGACAAACCTATAGCATTTCACCAATCTATGCCTGTATTTCATTCACTACCTCGGTGCACATGGGGAACACAATGGTGGGTCTATGACAATCTTTACCCTATGTGCTTTATACAAGAAATTCTTCATGAGAAGGCAAATGTTTACAGGTTAAATGGAGGTGAGAGGAAGAGAAAAAATGGGGATAATAAAGAAGATATGTATACAGAGTGTGAGTGGTGGTTAGCGGAATGGAGGGATGATATAAATGCTTGGATTCTTCCAGCCTTTAAGACCACATACTCAGACTCTGTGGGAGATTTGAGAGAGGAGGTGAAATGTCTTATGGGGGACATAAAGGAGTTAGTCAAGGACACTAGGTATCCACTAGCAGGTAGATCTCTCCAGCAGCTTGCTCTTTTTTGTCTCCCACTTCTCTGCCAGCTCTTTGTCCTCTAGTTTTGTTTCTCTACCAGATACTAATCCCCACAGTTTACAATGCAGTTGTATCTGCTAGAATCTATATCAAAGTATTACCAGTTGAACTGATCAATAACAATGACTAGAACTCAATGCAATTGACTGTGATCACTCAAAAGTGTTGATAATAGTAACTTTTGTATTGAAAATGTGTTCCAAGTGTCAACTCTCTGTGACATGTAAGTAATTACTGTTTGTTTTTCCCTATTGTGATGTGGATTGCTTGAGGTGTGAAAGTACCGTCCACTAATGTGAAAATATGTGTTTTACATACTCCTATATGCCCATAATTAACTTCATCACTTCATTCAATATATCATTGACTTGTCATATTACATTACACTTACTGTACTGCACTGTATGGTAGTGATGGCTCTCTGACTGTGACACCCCATTGCTCATTCCTGGCTAACAAAACTACCATGACACAGTCAAAGCATGGTGCAAAATGCCACCAAAACCTGCCAAATTTGGCAATTTTATGGCCTTGTCACAGTCTGTGGCTGGCAATGGAGCCTCCATTACCTGTTATGTCACAATAAGTGAGCAACACAACAGGATCTCCATGACTGTGACTGTCACTACCATACAGTGTAGTACAGTACTGAAGCCAAGGCATGGCTGGGATTGGGCTGATTGCTGCAGCTGGCTGTCATTGTGGGACTTTCTTAACAAGGTGGAAGATATGATGCCCAAAGACAATGTGACAAGTTACTTTGCCCAGGTTGTTGCAAACTGATAAACTTTGTCTGTTACCTATGCCAGATCACCCATTGTTGAAACAAACATCCTACAAGACTTTCTCTCCACTCCTCAAGCACTGTTAGAAGAGACTATCCCATCTGAAGCAGATGCAACTCTGTATCTCACAGTGACTAACTGGATGTTTAGCATCTTTCAAGAACAACAGGTGTTCCATGAGATTGTGTCCTACAATCCCAACTCTCCAGACCTGTGCAGCATCTAGCACTGGTGAGCCTTTTTTTTTCAGACATTGTATTATATGCTTTAGTACAATATGTATCATGGTATTGATCCTCCAGAAGAAGTTACTGCCCTCTACAAGCAGGCCAAAGATGCTGGGCAAGAAATTCTGAGATGGATCACACAGAACATCACCATCACCCTGCATAAGGTCAATAAGGTTGAAAACATCTGACAAACCAAGCCTGTAGAAACATCCACATGGACTCTGATCATTGTTGACATCCAAGCCATGAAATGATCCTACCTGGTCCAGCATGGTGGCTATGCTCTACTTCCAGGCTGAAAACCTCATAGATGAGAAGGAAGTGACAAACCAACCCACTGCACGTGGGATCCTATACACCCTCTATGATGTCCTAGATCCAAGTGATATCACTACACTAAATGCTGCTATCAGGATTGCTACCTTGTCAAACCAAAAGACACAGACAACCCTCTATTTAACAACCTCAATCACTTCTCCTTTGTTTTGCTAGTCACCGACCCTAACATTGACCTTGGTGGAAAAGAGTGGTTCACCCCTCCACAATCAGACAGATTAGTCTAAGTCCTCAATGAGATGGACAATGATGCACATCTTCCCCAGTCCAACAGAAGAGGACAAACACTATGATACTGATGGTGTCAAGGATACAGCCACTTGTTAAGACTTGCAGACACAATCCTGCCAAGAAGATATGGACCAGCAAAATAGTGACAAAGACATGGACACAGATGAGCCACAGGAAGCACCTGCTGACAACAACAATGACAATTACATCCCCATCATGAGCAACAAAAAGCATGGATCAAAAGTGAAGAGTCCAATTACAAACAGTCCACAGCACCTTACTGTAAGAATTCTTTGGGAGCAGAAGGGCAGGTTAAAGTTCAGCCACCAGCAAGGAAACATACATGGAACTGAATGGACATGTATTCACAATTAGTAGACTTTGTATCTTACGCCACACATATACATCTATAGCTACACATCACAACATTCTCATGTTGCACATCAAATTGTCAGACAATCTCACCAGCACTCAAGTCCACCTTTTCTAGTTAGACACCCAAAAATCACATGGAACTCAGTGTCACAGTTGGTTGTTTCACTCCAACCCCCAATATCTTCTGTTCCACAACTTCTTACTTAGGTAGAAAGCTGCTGCAACCTCAACTCTGGTATAAAGGTTTGTTGCTCTACTCAGATAGGGCCATGGGATCCTGTCAGGCATTCCTGCCAATTGGCCCTCCAACAAAAACACCCAACACAGTTGTCATTGACAGCTACCTCAAGAATGGCAAGACATTATGCAATTCCCATGGCACTCCAATACCCTCATAAAAACCAGTCTGACAGAAGATCTGCCAGAAGGTTTTAAAGTGCATAATATGTTGAATGAAGTGATGAAGTTGATGAAACACTTCTTCAACACTAAGTCCAACAAGATAAACAAAGCCTGCTTTGGCACTCTAATTATGCTTGTTCTACTGCACATACACTTGCATTTATGTTGCATTTATGTTTATTTATATCTTTTACTTTACTTATTGAACCTACCTATGGTGTATGGGCATATAGGAGTATGTAAAACACATATTTTTGCATTAGTGGATGGTGTTTCAATGCCTCGAGTGATCTGTGTCACAATAGGTACAAACAAACAGTAATTACTTACATGTCACAGAGAGTTGACACTTAGAACACATTTTCAATACAAAAGTTACTATTATCAACACTTTTGAGTGATCACAGTCAATTGCATTGAGTTCTAGTCGTTGTTATACTTTGATATAGATTCTAACATAATAGACCTTCACAATCCAACATGCAAGCTAAATGTTTCATTCTAACAGAATGCACTCACCAAATGGCTTATTCACACTAGCCATTGGGTTTTGTTATCACAAACCTCCAACACCATCAACCTTGTCAACAAAATGTTGGGCAAAACTTTACTCATGGAATAATGTTATATCTCCTAATCGACTGCCTTCCATTGACATGTAATACAACCAAACCCACACCTTTCCTTGTCTCTCTCTGCACCTGATATGAACTACATGAATAGGTATGTATAGCATGTCAACATGCAAATTACATGCTAAAGAACAACACTCCAGTTCCATATACCTGCCTTGGTGAACTGGCCCACCATTCTCACTACTTGCCACATGGCTCAGGCCTAAGAAAAACCCAGCTTTCCCAGCAATTAGGATCAACCCCACAACAATCAAGGGTTAACTCCCATCACTCGATGTCTCACAGTGATCAACTGTTACAAAACACATCTCTCATATGCTCAAGTACTGCAAAATCTTAACCATGTTGCTCTATACTTGATGGTTCTCTAACACGTAGATTTTCACCACCTTGTCCTTTTGCAAAACTCACTTCACAATACAGGCACTGGACTATCCATCTCCCACAGACAATGCTGAAGAAATACTCAAGGGTCTCTCCGTCAAAGATTGTCAAGTTATCAAGAACCACATTTGCAAAAACACACTCTATTGGCACAATCCACTATACTTTTCACTCACCATCACCCCTCTTATTCTGCTGCTGGGAACCAAGTTCCACCAGCTACTTCATGCCATATAACTGTGGTAAGCCTGGCCCAATCTACACTCTGGTCATCCAGTCATTTGGCAAATTTTAGGCATGGTTGACTCTGGGTAACACTCAATCAATAGAATTCACTCATCTTAAACAATTACTATGAAAAGAACTTCTTCTCATGGTTAATACAGACAAGTCCACTGAAGATGCACTAGTGTCCTTTCTTCTTAAGAGTCAAAGTATTAACCCTACAACAAATCTATGGTCTCTCCCTACACCCCATCAGCCAGCCAGTCAATGATAGTTTACTCTGTGACTTTCTCAGAGTTGACCAGCTACCTGACCCCATAAAAGAACTGCCAGATGAACAAGAGCTGTGTGATGCCATTCTCAAGCTGCCAGAATGCACAACTCTAGCTGAGCAGCAACAACAGCTTGCTGAAGCAGTGATTAAAGCACAGGAAGCTTGCATAGCTGCCTTGGACATGCATAGGCTAAAAGCTTGAGAAGCATTCCTCCAATGACCAGTGTTTCTTCAACAAAACCCAACCTTTGTGCCAAGCACTGGCAGAAGATTTTCTACGATGCACAACTCCCAGCAAGACCTTACAGACTCAGCTGCAAACCAATGATCTAGTCAGTAATCCTATAATATCCTTATCTCCAAACTAATCTCCACTATTAAGTACTTTCACTCCATGCCGTATACCATTTACACCTCCATCACACTACCTGCCAAGGCACAGGGTAGATTCTGGTCCATTACCACAATACTCAACAAGAGGTTACTGTACTCTTCAACAAAGTCACAGACCACAATACTCTCAACTCTCATCAAAATCCACACCACCCCTCCACATACAGACTCAGCATCCACAGGATACAATGTCACCAATACTTGTCTACTGTGACATCCCTGAAGCATCACATTTTCTGGGAAAAGAGCTTCCACATTCTCACATATCCAATCAATGTAAGACTAATTGCCAAAGTGCTGTTGTCTCTTGGCTATCCAACACAATAACTCAACAACTTGATGTTAGAGGTTAGTCCATAAATAACCCAACTTTTGATGATCCATTCAACATGTCCCCCTCTCAGATTATCAGCAACCCAATGCCCATGGAGAGCCCATACATTGCCTGATAGATCTGGAAACCTTGTCAGCAATTGCCACCCAGAACTTCTGTGTCAATGAACCAAACCTCATAGCTGCCCACTTACACAAGTAACAGCATCTCCCTTACCAGCCTATCCACAGACAGTCAATGATACCAACACAAGAAAGGTCCTGGTCAGATTTCAGTACTAGCCACATTTACAACAGGTTCCAATTACCTACATCTGGGTTATACTGATCTGTTCAGTACACCTACAGCTCCTGCATATTCTTAAGACATCTTGGTACCAACCAATACCACAGACACCTGCACTCCCAGTCACAGATCATACATGACAGATCTTGCACATGATGGCACAAACACGTTCAGGTGGGTCCTCTCATATGTCATGCTTAACCCTGGTAATTTATTGTAAGTACAAAAGTTGATTCCATCACAGTAAACCATCTAACTTTTGTGTGAAGATTACTTCTACCGCTCACCCCATATTACAAGGTGGTACTCAAAACCTTGCTCACCCACACCAACTACTTTATCACAACAGCAACAATCTGTTGAAGCTATTGGTCCATCATCCATGCCTTGCATCATCAAGAGAACTACAACTCAGTCTTGCTATACAGTACCTGTGTATCCCTTGCCAAGATTCTTTTGTATTGCAAGAATATCATCTGTGACACTAACCACCTGGACACCACCTCCAAATGTGTTACTTCCTACCAAATCTCCCATCCCTATACAATGACAGGAATCCTCAATATCCTGTCACTCATCAACATTATCAAGATGGGCAGTACCCTATGGCTCAACACATCCTGCAGTGTCACACACACACTCCTGAACTCATTGCACTATATGTTCAGGCCAAGTATGCAGGTGAGGCCCTAGTGGCTTGAATAGCCCACAACTGCATGATCACACTCCAAAAACCCCTTGACAGTAGTGGCAATTGAGAAGTTATGACACCCAATGGACAAGTAATCAATCACTGATATCAATGATATTTGTCAGTCCTATGACCCTTCTACGCCAGGCTTCAGATGAGGTCCCAGAATGCAGCATCACACTCTTTCTGCACCATCAGGAGGTGGAGACAATGCTACACCAGAACCTCCACACTTCTCATCTCATCACATTATGGCACATGAAGGAATTCACTCAGTCCCAATCCAATAATGTCTTCTACACTACCTGTGACTCCTTGTCTCCTTTTTGAAACTCACATTTCACCACATACTCCTAGAAACATGAGTGTTACTGTGGACTTTTTGGGTACCATGTCCTACAAAAAACCTCTTGTGGTCAAACACCCCCAGAGCCTCCAACAATGGCATGTGGACCTGATTCACCCATCAATGACACTCACTGGAACTTTGTCCACTTGGTGTCTTAGGGCAAAGTTTCAAAGTATTGGTTGCCTCTCAGTATAATCACATCTGTACCTCAAGTAACCCTTGACTAACACATCAATGACCAATGTGCCCCTGCCTACTCTAACAACCTTGATGAATATAAAGACCTGTCATGTACCTCTAAGATCTCAATGCCAGTAGTGCAGCACTGCCCCCAGTTGGACAGTCAGGAATCTCAAGTTGATACAGATGTCATTCATCACAGTCTAATGCCCAAAGAAACAAGCTTCCATCATAGCGAATTGGAGCATAGTCCCACCCCCAAAGACCAGCTTAATCAACAGTGTACTCACCAATGAGGTATTAAACAACCTGAAAATAGCATAGGTGCACCCTCTAAACAAAAGAAGCACCATTAACCAAGCTAAATTACAAATCCCACCTGCATGTCAACTTCTCTGTTGTTGTGCACCATCAACCTTCTTGTAGTGTTATCACCCTTGAGTAACACCCATGTACCTGTAGTACAACATAATTTTCTTGTAGTCAACCATGAGATATTCATCAATCTGTAGAATTGCATGGAATGTCAATATAATGTGATTCATACCCCATTCAGCCATCTAAACAGCCAACTAAAACCCTACCCTATTTGTATCATGGAGCCTGCCATGTCATGCTCCACACAAACAACAATTTCTAACCCTCTCTTTGCCCACAGCTCATTTATGCAACATCAATGCCATATGTATCACATTTGACTACTTCTTACCAGGCAACTAATATCCAAAAGCAAATTTCGATGCAAGCATCTATGTTGCTCATACCCAGCTTCCCATACCAAGCAAGTCACCCACAACAATGTTTACCACTCCACAAGCTATAAGCTACTGGGTATGGCACATTCCTTCCTTTCTGCAACACTTTCTCATTACCTTCAGGCTTTGATACCCCAATTGTACATGGTGACAATGGAAAAGTCAACTGTCCCTGCAACACACCTCTTCACACACACTACAACTGGAAGAAAGTGGAAAACATCTTAAAGATCATTCCACACCCTCCTGCCAAAGACCCTATTTCCAAGTATGGTGATATAAACCCCTATACAAACAATGCACAAGATCCTGATTCAGAAATGGATCAACATTCAGACATAATACCACCACTGATATCTGCTGACATCAACATCAACATGCCTGACATCAGTATATCCAACAACTGGTCAGGACCCACTTCACAGCAGATCTCATCTGTTGCTGAAACAATATTATTCCCACTGAACTATACTGTGCACGCGCGAGTATCTTTGTGAAGCAAAGTGCCAACAACACACCAGCTAGATATCTGGGATGAGGACCTGACATGGGAGAAGAAACAAACTCAATCAATTCTCTTCCACCAAACAATGTTAATCAACATGTGATGACCAGTGAAGCATGCGAGAGATCTGTAGCTTTTTTATCTGTGTACAATATACTAGCAGATCCCACATGGCATCTTACAATCTGCATGGAATGTGCTTTGTTTCCTTCATACACATCCACTCACATCAGAATAACAACCATTTCCACCAGGCTTCCAGACAGTGAAAAGATGTTCACCTACCAGATATCAATACAATCATGCATGACATCTATAACCTCAGTGGTGACGAACCAATCTCCATCACACAAGGACCCATTAAAGAAATCCCAGGAGTTGCAATCATTCTGGCATTGAAATGTGTTGCACCCAGACTGCATAGCCCAGATGCTTTCATTTCTGTTTTATTGCAGAACAGTCACTATTGAGCATTTCTCTATCACCATCCACCCACACACGGTACAGCAACTCATTCTCCTCTACTCATATGTGCAGCACCCAACAGTGACTCAAGCCAATTGAAACAATGTCTGCATGATACTATCTGGTCATTCCTGTCAAACCCAACTGTTGGATACCAAAGGGATGAAACCATGTGTCCACTCACCCGATTCCTCATAGCCACTAATATTCTCCCTGAAGGACAATTTGCCTGTGCAAACACCATCACACCATTGATCACTAAAGCTCAGTGGGTGTTCAGAGCAACTGCTGCATGGCAGGTTATCCAATTGAAGGACTCACCCCAATATTAAGGATTTGCCCAGACATGAAGCTTCTGATCCATTCCTCAAAAGCTCTTACTAAACCATTCTTAGGGTGTACCAGGAGCAAGTCAAGCCATATATTTCAGACACTGAGACCATTGTATTTACTACTATCTGTCAATGGATGAAATACTTCTCCACTCTTGCCTACAAGCAGCAAGGGAATTGCTTGCTTCATCTGTGATCCTACCCATAATGTCATTTCCATTGATGAGTTCCCATTACTGTCAAAGATTTCGTTGATGGGGTGCAACTCAGCATCAACAATCTTTTAGACCAAATTCAGTAACTCTTCTGTGGTTGTCAATTTCAAGACCTACTTCACGACATTGACATTGCCATGGATCCAAACCCTGAATCAAGGAGACATTGGTTCTGAGATGATTCTGGTAACAAACTCCCCAGCTTCTCTTTTATCAACAAGCCCATGAACAACCTCAAGCAAAAATGTAGTCAACTACTCAAACACCTCTCAAACAATCAGGTGTTATTTACTGTTGTAAATGGGAAGTTGACACTGGTGAGTACTGTACTTCAAACAATGGTACTCACACTCATAAATAACCCTAGGTGCTGTGTTTGAGTGGATCAATCTACTCAACAAAATTTTGGAGCAGTTATATTACCTCATGACTTCCACAATTGGTGGGAGAGCACAGGGAACAGAGATAGAGGGCATCCAGTACACCAATACAAATTATCACCCTTGTAACCTCATTTTCATCAATGAATTCCTCACCATAATCAACCAGTACATCAAAACCCAATCAATGACTGGTGCTGGAAAAAAATGGCATGTGTACACCTGCTATTGCTGTCAGTCAGCTGTTGATCTTGGTGATCACCCAGTGCTATTATGCTGCCTATCACATTTGGGGATACACAGGCTTCTTGGCAGAAGGGTCTGACCACTACCTTACAGATATATTTGTCACTTTGGGACAAACTATGACTGCTGAAGATTTTTCCAAAGTGCTGGGGAGCTACAATTCACGTTTCCTAGGCATCAAGCTCAAACTAAGAGACTTTTGTCAACTCATGTCCTGTCTTCTCATTAAATTTACAAAATCCATGTTTTCCAATTCTGATGACAAAGATCTTGACATACAGTAGGCTCATGAATCCTTTGGCCATTCAGTCAAAGTTGGGCAATCACACTATAGATTAGATTTTTACAGCAGTACAACCTCCTTGTCCCCTGACACTATCTCCAACATGCAGAGTCTCCCTCTAGTGGCACTCCTTCATACATCAGCTAATGATGGGGGAGAGAGAGAAAGAGGGTTTGACCCTATACATTTTTGCGCACACCTTTAAATAGCAATCATCTTGGTACCTAAATGTCAAACATATATCTAGACATATTTACTGATCATCCAGTGTAAAATAAAATACTGTACAAGCAGAATGGAAAGGAAACAAATTAAAATGACAGCTATTGGAATTATCATAGACACTCTGAAAAAAAAGTTTTGATGAGTCAGCGCTCCGCAGCTCTGCCATGACTCATGACTTTCGTTACCGTAAAATGGTTTGGATCCACTAGTATACATTGTGTGTTACCTGTAGAATTGTACTGTCTATTCTCCCGCTACTCAACATGAATCCTCATCACAACTCACAGCGCCAGCCTCCCCGTCAGCGTGGTGCAGCAAACTATCTTGCTACTGGTGAAGGCAGTCCATCTTTGCAAGGTCAAAACATAGCCGTCGCACACCTACAGAGAGGCCTTAATAATGGGTTGTTTGAGCATATGTACCATGGTCCAGGGAGAGAGGGTTTTGTTCCAAGGTTTGAGACATGGGAACAGTTGGCTCGAGCATTTCCAACTGGAGCACAATCAAATCATACCGTAGGAAGTCAAGGTAAGAGAAGATACACCACATGTTGATATACCTACTAACGTGTAAAATAGTCGGTCATGCTATGCAAACATCTGGCTCCCAGGCACCTACAACAAGTGCTGTTGGGCGTACACAAGCTGAGGAGCATCGTCTAACCATCAAAGCATCCATTCCTGCCAAAAAAGGTGACAAATACTTGAAGAAAAACACAGAACATATTGTCTTTTCCGTTCCCAACAATGACCGTGATGAAGATGAGCCTCAGCCCGAGGTACCAGCAAACTTTCTTGCGAAGATCAAAGAGATGCTTGAAGTTGATGACGGCGAGGAGTTTTGCCCAGTGTGGAAGCATTATGATGAGGGGAAGAGGGTGGAATTCCATCCACTAGAGACTACTGCTCATGCACAAGAAGCATTGAAAGAATGTCTTCCGATGCTGAGGAGTAAAAGGCATACCAAGCCTGTCTTTCTTGAAGTGATAAACAACGTAAGTCAATTATTTTGCAACATTCTATACTCTTACAAATCATATAATAGGTCCCTGAGGTTGACACTGAAGATGAACGATCACGAAAGTCCCAAAAGCCCCCAACAGCAACAGATACTGGCTGCGACAAAGAGTTCGGAATTGCAAAGATGAAACTATACTGCCATGAATGTAGCAATGGTGGAATCAATGAACCCGGTGCTCGCTACTGTTATGTTCAACGGAATGGCAAGCACAAGCCGTTAGACTTGTACACAATTGGTCTGTGGGCTAGGCTTGTTGTAAGTCATGACGCTATTTACAAGGCAGATATTTTACTCATCTATTTTCCATGTACTAGCATGATGGCAAGGCTGACTGTGAATTCACCAGTCCACCTAATGCACTCAACTTTGACGAGGTTACGGACACTTCTCAGTCTAGCCTGAACCACCCACGCAACCGTCGTAACAGAACCGATGTCCATTTTCACCTTGACTCTGCATTCATTGAAGAAATACGCAACCCTGGCACAAAGAATCAGCCTTCAGAGACCAAACAAAAACATAGTCCAAGTCCAGATGTAGAAGAGATTACAAATATTGAAGAAGAAAACCAAGTCGCACTGAAGTACAATTCAATGACAATTGACAAAGTGCTTACCACTGTCCATGCCAAATTCCCGCTTTTCAACTATCCGCAGTACCGTGAAAGCCTCGTAAATGAAGGCCTCTTCTATGGGTTTTGTTTTCAAGACTTCGACGAAAGCTTCTTCCAGGAAAAGATTGGGATGGTAGCTGGTGCAGTACGTCCATTGCTGCATGAGCTTGGTGTACAACATGAGAGAAAGGAAGAGAAAAGGGCCAGAGTCAAACGTCAACGGCGTGAGCCGCTCACAGACTCTCGGGTGAATTAGGGTCTAGAGATGACACGTCATTGCACCTCCAACTACTTGTCTAACACGGACGTCGCACTCGTAATATCTTGAACTACAATACAGTACATTATACATCATCAACGATATGTGGTAAATATCCAGAGTCTCGGTACCAGCCAGCAATGTTCTCAGGGGTCATGGTAGAATATACAGCATCCTGCGAGCCTGGAAATTGTTCCGTAGCTCCTCACTTCATTCAAGGGCAGACCGTGCAATCTAGGTAACTGATGTGAGTGAAGCAGACCTATGATAAAGAAGATGAACTGTACCTTTTTTTGTGTGAAGCCCCGTCGACGCAAGGAGTTTGAGATGGTCTTGACATCAACATCAACCTCAAATACGTTCCACAGAGCATCTTGCATCTCAGAGAGGTAGATGTCGGGAGTTCGTTCAATAAGGCCTTCTAGGTACTAGAAGACAGAAGAATGAGTAAAAACTGAAAGGCTTGTAAAGGGTACTCACATCTAGCTGCAACGACGTCAATACTCTAGGTGCTCCAGGAACCAGAGGGCGCTTTGTAACCTGGCCAGTTGTTTCATATAACTTTTGGAGCCGGTAAAAAGCTCGTAGACTGTATCCACTGGTAGTGCAAATTGTCCGTGGTTTGAGACCTTGATAGTATTGGGTGACATAGGTTTTCTTCTTTTCAGGGTGGACATAACAGTAGTTACCCATTTCGAAGCTGGTTGTGCAGAGAGTGATGGGACGACACTGAGATGATGCCAGCTGGCATGGTTGATATTGTCGGGCTGCAGAGCTGCGGATCGCTGACTCATCAAAACTTTTTTTTCAGAGTGCCTACGACAATTCCAATAGCTGGAATATAATAAAGATAAAATCAACTAACTGTCCACCTGGCTTCTGGAATGAGCACCGCTGGCTCAGCTCTTGGAGGTGAGCAGGCTCTGTAAGCTTACAGTCTCAGCTTGTGGCAGTGTAAGTGCAGTTTCAGATGTGGTAGCAACATCTGTCTCAATCCTGGTGCCACCAGGCTTCTGGCTTTGTTGATAGAAGTGTAGTAATGAACTTTAGTTGCCCATAATTCTGTTTGCGTTCATTGAATGTGCAGAATCCATAAATAGCTGGACACTTGAGACATTCTCTTATCTGGTAAACAGCCCATCCAGCACCTTTCCATGATAAATCGACACCAACTACAATGAGTCCTTCATCCAAAAGTCTAGGAGGTAAGGATATCTTAAGGGTGTCTTCATAGTTGATCTTGATGAGAACTGGTGCTCAAGTAATGTGATGTTTCAAAGTTTTGAAAGCATCTATTGCTTCTGTAGTCAATTCAAAGGGCTCATCAGTAATCTTGAGCATAATGGTGAGAGGCTTAGTGATGAGTGAAAACCCTTTAATCCATCAACGTCCAACTTCAGCAGTGCCTAAAAACCCACGAATTTTGGTGACAGACACAGGAATTGGCCAATCTATCACCTTGCGCACAATATTTGGCTTGATGATCCAGCCTTCCAATGAAACAACAGATCCAACAATTTGAAGTCGAATGGTGGCTAGTATAGCCTTAGTGCCAGATGCAGTAATCCCAGCACAGATCATAGCACCTAACACTCTGTTGAGATTGATGATGTACTCCCATATGAATCATCAAATGGAAGGATTATATGGAATAGGTGTGTTGTTATACTGGGTTGAAGGTCCACAGAGTCCACAATTGTTGATAAAATTGTCTGCAATGTTGTTAACTTGGTCTAAAGAATGGCATACACACCATTGGAATTCTTGGACAGAGTTTGTATAACCTTGTACAAGTGTAGTTTGCTGCTGTGGGCAGGAGTGTGAAAAGCTTGAAGAGGACGTGACAACTTGTCGACAACATGGGCATCAAATCCAGAAAAGAGGTCAAGTAACCCATACATGGCATAACCATTGAATTTCTCTGCAAACTCATTGATGTTCGGTGGTAAAGAAGCATCCCTAATGGTGACTGTATTCAGCTTTTAAAGGTCAATAATGATACACACCCCATTTTTACAAATAAGGATGAACAATAACTTAATGTTGTTGGTTCAAAACATCCATCTCATTCTTGCTCACGGATAAGGTCAATGACTGAAGGTAATAAAGGAAGAGGAATTTGTATGGGTGGATCACTCCATGGAATGTGTTTGATCACTGGAATCTTGTAGTCAGGAAAGATTTTGGGCTTGAAGGTTCCTTTCTCTTTGTAGTTGAATGCAAAGGCCATCTCTCTTGCTCAAATAACATCAGCAAGCAAGTCAATGATTCCAGGTTCAATCTTGGCGAGCATATCTTTGAAACAATCAAGAGTAATGTGGGATCCATAAGGAACAGAACAATAGGGTGGAGAATGAATAGGAAGAGATGTAGGAATGGTGGTTGGGACAGGTTTGAATTGTTGGGCAACTGGATCTGGCATATACATTGGTACTGGTCATACTTTGCGATCCACAGGCTTGTATTTGCATCCTTTAAGAAGGCCACTTGGTGTAAGTTCTTTCAAAGGCTTCTTTGGAGTATCTGCAAAAGAGAAATAATTAGCATTATGAAAACGTTCAATCCATGGTGAATGTGAAGGAATAGAGGTAGGATCAGTTTTCATTGAATAAATATAAGCTATTAACAGATAGGAGGGAATCAAAATTGGAAAACTCAGTGTTGCCCATAAGAGCCTCAAACAATCTTCCAAGCATAGCTGAAGCACATTGGAAGACTTGATTATGTTGGTGCTTCAGCCTTGAAAACCTGGAGTCAAGTTTTCCTCATCAACAATTTCTTCTACAGTAGCTGAGTATGAAAGTGAAGGGCAAATCTTTGAAGTATTGTGAGGGTTTCCAGGATCAGCAATTATAATGCTAACAGTTGGATTGAATTTGCAGTCGCCATTTTGCCAAAGATAGAGAGAAACCTTTCCAGAACGATAATACTCAAAGCGAGCAGCATACTACTGAAAGAATGGTTGACCTAGAATCATATCAATGTCCCCCAAGGAATAGTTAGCAATAAAGACATGAGCTGGAATTCATACCCTCTGATCTCAATCAGAACATCTAGACAAAAACCATGGAGACGTTCAGGATGACTGTGAACACCTTTGAGAGACCAATGGACTCCTTCAAGATCTACAGCACATTCTGATCGATCTGGGAATCCTACTTCACCAACACTAAGCTCTGAGCCTGAATCAGCCAAGATCCTGAAGTTCTTGCCGTTAACCTTGACATTCACATACCTGCAAGTCATGGCCATGAACTTCTGTGATGGAATAACAACAGCTTTAGCCACATACGAGACTAGGAAATGCTGAATGTCATCCATAAAAAAGTCACTGTTCACTGACAAACAGGATGTAATTGTCAAGGGCTCCTCATAATCAGTAATCATATCTTCAGATTCTACAATAGAGCCATCAGCATTCACCATGACAACATCAGAATACTCAGCTTTCTTATTGGCATATTCTTGTCGAGTACAAAACAAGTCAGCCCAGATCTTCTGCAAGGCTGGACTATTACCAACAAGGTCCTGTAATTTGACTGTAACATCAAGATTCGATAATCTGATGTCAACCTATACTGAGGTGCATTGGGCTTTCACTTTGTATCATCCTTCATGTTGATATCACCATCATTGTTCTTGTTCTTGGAAGGTAACAACTTCTTCCATCCATCCTCTCAATTAATCGGATTGGTAGGTGGTGGAATGTCAACTTTAGCAGCTGGTTGAGGTGATGGAGCAGTCAGTGGAGGCATGGAGACTGGTGGATTGGACAATGAAGCTGGGGTTTGACTTGTAGAAATGGGATTTTTCCATTATACCTTCTTCTTGTCTTTGGTTTCAGTAGAGTCTATGGTACTAGGTTGTTTAGCTGGATTGAATCGATTGGAAGTATCCTTCCCTGAACGCAAAGCAGGTTGTGAGTGGAACATCAATGAACTGATACAATATCACCGCTCTCAAACAACCAAGCTGTCTCTGGGCATCAGAATGGATGAAGGGGATGGTCTAAATCTACTCCCTCAGACTTGCTACATACAATACAACACCTAGGACAATTGTTAGTAGTGCCTAGACTTTGAGAAGGAAGGGACCTATTAGGAGAAGCTGTGGATCCCATAGCAGCTATGAGTTCTTGTACTTGAGCCTCTAAAGCACAAATCTTGTTTAACTTGAGATCCTCCATGGCCTTTGTGAGCTTGTCAACATCGGTAGTTTGCTGTATATTGTGCTGAGTACAGTTTGGATTGGTTTGAGTTGAAGATGTAGCTGTTGTGGGTGCTGAAGTGGGTACTTGGTTACTGGTACTGTCAAAGCTGACATCAGATGAGAAAGTATCTTTGGTGTCTGGTTCATAGAATAATCCTTTGCGATTGTATCGGTCCATGAGGATGGCGTAAGTGGCATCAATAGTTGGTGGATTATCAGTGGTGCAATTGGGTTCTAGGATTTTGTTAAGGAACCATTCTTGAAGTGATTTGGGAATACCCTTGACAAAGAGAATCTGTGCAAACTTCTCAGTGATGTCTTGACTTTTCAAGAAAGGAGCTAGAATCATTTAAAACTGTAGGAAATAGTTTTCAACATCAGATTTAGTAGAAAAGACACACTCAGCAGAATGCTTCTTGATGAACTGCATCAATGCCTTAGTAGTAACCTGAGGATCAACATCAGTGGAACCAAACAGCTGAAGGAGCTTTTTCTTAGCTGCGTCCCATGTTCTGTTGGTGGTATTGAGGTCAAACTCAGGCATGTATTGAATGATCTCTTTAACTCTGTTGGAAGAGTAGAGATAGATGTAGTCAACCAAAGCATTGTTGTCTGTGATGTGAGCAGCACGTCCATGAGACTGTATCTTACACAAAAATCAGTGGGGAATTGACTGTTAAACTGAGGAGCATTAGATGTCCCTTCAATGGGCATAGGCTTGGCGAAAATATTAATGTTGGTTGCAGGAGGCGGAACTGACATTCTGGAATGATTATAAGCTAGTAAATGTTCAAGGAATAATTCAAAAGCACTTGACTTGGATATGCTAACTTCTTTGATAGAGTCTGCGGAAATGAGAAAACAAGGGTACTACTAGCAGTATAGAACCAGTATCTGCAGTATAGAACTAGTAGAGGTGGTAAAGAACTACAGTATAGAACCTGTAGCTCAAGGGATAAGGAAATGATGGAGGTTGTGAAGAAAGTGACAATGTGGCATAAGATTGATGTGTGATGTTAGCGTGGGCACTTGTGGTCAACAGTGTTGATCAAGATTCCCAGGCTCAGAACAGGGGCTAAAAAATGAGCCAACAGTATGGTAATGAAAGCAGGAGTATTCAGGTAACTTAGCTTGTTAGTTTCCCTCAGAAAACCTAGTTCTCCACATTGGCCACCACTGTTGAAGAAGTGAGTATTGCTAAGGTAAAGGAATGTGGGAATAAGGTCGGGGATGTTGGTAGGAGTATGAGAGGACAGTAAGCACCAATGTTCAGTCCAACGAGGGTGCAATAATTTCTGTAAAAGTAAAATGTAGATGTATGGCTTGATTTAACTCTTATAGTTGCTAGGGAATGTTGAGAGAGGCTTAGACTCAGATTGAGATGATAGGGGAGAGAGAAAGAAAGATTGACACTATGCTCCACATGTGTATGAAAGGAGAAAGGAGAAAGAGCAGGACACAATGGCTGTGTGTTTCTTGATACGTGTAACTGCTAATCGTCTCAATCCTGATTAACCGCCAGAGTGGAACAATGTCCTTTCTCTATCCCATGCACTGTGAGGGCACCTGAACGAAATCACTGAAAACCAGTTGTTTTGACACTAATTGTTGTGTTCAGCATCGCACTAGTACATCATACTAAGTACCATATGGACTTGGTATCACTGCTAGGAACCTAGTAGTGCGCATATAAGGAATAAGATAGGCATGCACTGCATAGTGAATACTAGCTACGTGCGCATAGACGTTGATGTCGTTGTGAGCCCTATATGATTGCGCTAGGATACATGTCAAAACCTGTAGACCGTATCTATACTCTATTATCAGGCTGGAACCTTACGAGGACATGCTACTGTACATGGTAGACTTCCTAGTAGGTCATATGGCTACACTATACTCGCGCTATGGGACATATGAGATGGGATAGTGAACAAGGACCAACTACCACAGCGTAGAAGGACCCTAGGAACTGAATCAGAGCTATATACCAAGTACAGTAGAAGTTGGAGGTGTGAGTCACCTTCGAGAGCAAAGTTACTTGGATTAGAAATGTCCGAGTAACTAGGTCATCAATACAAGGACCATATGGGGGCTTAACAGCTTTCCACTATCGATTGGAATATGCCTCGAGCATTGAGTTGGGATTCCTACTGCTAGTACAGATGCTAGCGAGGGACAAATAGTCCTATAGCAAGGAAACAGATAGGATTCTGTTCCAGGCCTGTCCTAGGACATAGAAAATATAATATAGAATGATACGGGTGCAGAGTTCCTCAGATATGAATCTGAAGTGTTTCGGTTGAGGTCAGACTCCTAGCAAGTTTCGAGCGGAATAACTATGTCCTAGCACCGATATCCAAAATGCACCATGCAGAACAGCGCCTCTGCGCACCACTTCCTAGCAACCAAAAAGTAATATTACTTGCAGTCCTGCAAAATAATGTCAAATTCCAAATATATACCCAAACCTTCCTTTTCTGGTAGATACTTACTTCATATGGACAGAATCCTCTCCTCGTTCTCATTTCTTGCATAGTTACTCTTACTTTATTGTGTCCACTTTCACTTATATGTAAAATATGTACGCTCACAGGTATATAAACAGCAGGGTTTCCTCTAGGAAGCTCTCAAGCAATTACCCTGCTATATATGTAGCCCTAGTGCACCAATAGCAAAGTTCTTGTCTTCTATTGTTGACAATAGAGGTGACATGTGCTTAGAAAATAACTTAGAAAATAAAACCTTTGAAAAGCCCTTCTCTATATTGAACTAGAGTTGTGAAATTAGAACTTTAAGATACCCATAGGACAGAGCTAGTTCATGTTGGAAATATAGAACATTTATATTTACATATGCATGCCACATCTTAGAATATCTCTTGACCCGCTCATATCATTTCGTTTAACCCACTTACTTACAGAAAGCCATACAAAGCCACAGTTATTTCTATCGCGTCTATACTTGTACTATTAGGTTTATCTTTCATCCTCTACTCTTGTATATAAGCTAGACAGAAAACCCTACAATAACATAGACTTGGTTTACACATCTATCTCAACCCCTCTGGTCATCAGCTATCGTTTATTCGTGCTTACCTGCGCTATTGCTGCTAACAGAGTTCAATCTGAAACTCTGACAGGTTATGGGCCCCGGTCTATAAACCTTAGCCGAACCAGAGTAATACCGATTTCATATTGGTATAGTGGCGAGTTTGGGACGCCGTAATATCCCCAAGGAACAAAGAACCAAGATCATACATCGAGTGGCGAGCAGGGACGCCGGAATATCCCCTACCCAAAGAAAAGGACTATTGGACTAGTGTATGTCCGATAGAGGTAGCCGTTATCAATCCAGAAGCGGTACCCCAGTATCAGGAACGTTCGACCCAGAACAAATATTACGAGGATCTAGGAACCCTAGCAGGAATCCTAGCAGACAACCTACACCAGTAGGAAGTAGAACAGGCAGTCCATCGGGACAGCAACAGAGCATATCATCACATCCATCGAGAAACCCATCGCGTATACCTTCCAGGAGACAGAGTCCAGTTGGAGGATTACACACGCCACCAGCATCTTCCGCACAACCCACACTTCGAACAGATTTAATCTGTGTTCATTGGCCACATCAGTTCAACGTCGACGAACTACGAGATTGTTACTTAGATCTCAACAAACGGAAGTGGGAACTTTGCGAAGAACAACCGTGTCCAAACAGAAGAAATCGAGTCAGGACTCCAAAGGAAGCGTTATTAGTTGGAAATTTTAGGGATTGTGACGATCAGAACGCAGAAGTAGTTCGAGGAAACGTCCTACGAACAACAGTACCAGAACCACAACCATTAGTATTCCCACCAGCAGGAACATCAGCTTCACAGGAAGAAACTGTTGAAGAGCAGATCGAACTTGCTGAAGAGTTTGATCAGGAAACCGAACTTGCTGAAGAGTTCGAACAAGGATTAGGATTTGCTGAAGAATCCAATAAAGAAGAACAGGACCTAGAAAAGGAACAAGAGCAGGATAAAGAAGACTCAGAACAGGAATCAGAAGCTGATACTGATAAACCTGTATCTGACGAAGACAAAGGAACACCTGCTGACGAAGAGAAGGACGATCCACCAGAATCGCCCAGCATAGGTCCCAAACCCAAACCGAGAACACCATCTCCAAAGAGACCACCAAAGGAAGAATCATTTGATTCGGACGAAGAAGAAGACAATATGGCGTCTAAAGCAGTCAAAGCATTTAACGACTGTACCAAGTTAAAGGACGATGGCTCAAACTGGGGCATGTGGGCAATGCGTGTAGAACTTGCAGCAAAGTCGATAGGGTATGGGAAGTACCTGACTACTGCAGAAGAAGGAGACGCAGATGCCGATCTTATGAACGCAATTGTTGGAAAATTGCTGGACACCATACTTCGAAGATATCGAAATGCGAAGACATCACAAGAATTATGGACAGGATTAAAGAAGGATTACGACACAAAGAATCCTTTGACAGAAGCACACCTGGAACGCAAGCTATACAATCTATCTTGCAATGACGTTGGCAAAGTCAATGAACATATTGACGAACTCCTCAATATCCGAAACGAACTCACATCACGAAACATCACTATTTCGGATGATCAGTTCAAGAATGCATTAATTGCATCAGTTCCCTAATCATTGAATTCAACAATCACAGCTGTCATGACCGTATACAGTGAATCAAACAAGGATTTAACTGTTGACAAGCTGATTGCTGCTATTCAAGCTGAAGCAAATGGACAAGCAATGCACCGAGGAAAAGTCAAGAAGGAGGAAGCCAACTATTCCCGAGATCATTCCAATAATAGAGGCCGAGGATTTAATAGCCGAGGAAGAGGCCGGAAATTTAATGATCGACAGGGCGGAGATAGAGATTACAAGGAGATCACATGTTTCAGATGTCAAGGAAAAGGGCATATCGCCGCAAAATGTGCTACAAAGCCAAAATCCAGGAAATCGGATAATGAATCCGAGGATAAAGAGAAGTCCAAGCAAGCTAAAGATAGCCAATCATGGCGAAAAGGAAAAGAGAAGGCCAGCAGTATCAAGGAAAGTGCTGTTAAAGCCATGGAAGAAGAAATATGGGAAGAAGGCACATGGTTAGCCAGGGAAATCCGAGCAGTGGAACAGTATAATCCACCAAAAGAATGGTTTTACGATGAAGAATTCGGAACCAAGGAAAATGAAGAGAAATCCGAGGAAACAGCATACATGGCCGTAGAAATGCACACCACAATGGCCACAATGGTCGATTTACAGAACCCGATTGATAGCAAAGCGATCATATGCAGAGAAGATCGAGTGGATTCTCAACAAGACGAAGCAGAACAGTTCCAAGACTGCCAGCAAAACTCCTATAAAAGCACAGAGGAATATCGAGAACCAGCATCACCAGTACTCATCCCATCTACCGCTGTCAAAGCAACCTCACCTCTAAACTCATCCTCATCTTCTACCATCGACATGTACAACAACGAGAACAGCTGGAAAGGCTACTACGAAAGCGAAAGTTGGCCATGCCCCCCAGTCGTCAACCGAACCCTCAAAGACGAACTCGTTAATGACTATTTCGTCGGGTATCAGACCTATGACCCCAACTGCGAAGCCGGTACCTGCCACACACCCAAGACAGGTGATCGCACCGTCATTGGAGTAGTCCAGACCGTCAGCGACTTCCTAGACGAAGGATTCGAGCACGTCACCATCGATCATAGAGTATGCCGATTGTGTTACAACAGCGCAAATCGTACCTTTATGGGGGAGAAAGTCATTAGCAGGTGGCTGATCGAAGAGCCAGGCAAGAAGGAACACGTAGATGTAGCCGCCGCCTATAACGATATTTGGGCACAGGCAAAAGAAGAGAGGGATAGTGCACAGATGGCTACGGAGAAGTTCGAGGAGGAGGAAGGAGTTGTAAAATTCGTATTCGACAGCGCCGCATCCTCACACATGACTCCCTATCGAAACGGTATCACTGAGCGCCAGGCCATCACTCACCGACCCATCGGCACACCAGAAGGAACCACATTTGCCGTCGAGAAAGGAAATTGCACTGTATACACGACCAACAATTTCCAGTGGCACACGATCGTACTCGCCGACTGTCTACTCATCCCGAAATTCAGACACACGTTGATATCTATCAGTAAACTCACCGAGGACGGTTACGAAGTCATTTTCAGTGGCGACAACATCAGGATTCACAAAGGTTGGGAATGCATTTTGGATATACCGAAGAAAGACGGTATCTATGCAGTAGAGGCTATAGAACACAAGCCAGGAGACCCTTTCCCAAGCCTAGTCGAAGCCGATTCACCGGAAATGCCAGCACTCATATCACTTCCTACCACACCAGAACCGGATCAGATCCCACTCGTCGAGGGGGAGCAAAAATCCAAATTCGAAGCTGATATCGACAACGTCACCAATGAAATCGACGAGATGGATCTAGATGGAAAAGGTTTAGGCACAATCAATCGGAAAATCAACGAGATCATTACGAAGATTGATGAGATGCAGATCGACAACGGAGATACATCGGCTAGAGGTGGACATAGAAGAGTCAGATTCCAGGAGGCTATTCGAACTGGAAAGAAGGATCTTATCGCAGGACAATCATCAGGCACCAGGATAGTAAAGAAACCGCGGGTATGCAATCACACCAACAACGACAACACTCGCAACTACAGGAATATCAAGAAGAACCGCAACGAGTCCAGACTCTGCCGGGTTAAACATCGCAACCTCCGCGGAGAATACTTCGACAATCTGGATTAGAGTCAAACCTCAGATCATTCCATAATCCAAGGTTTGAGGGGGAGTGTTGGAAATATAGAACGTTTATATTTACATATGCATGCCACATCTTAGAATATCTCTTGACCCGCTCGTATCATTTCGTTTAACCCACTTACTTACAGAAAGCCATACAAAGCCACAGTTATTTCTATCGCGTCTATACTTGTACTATTAGGTTTATCTTTCATCCTCTACTCTTGTATATAAGCTAGACAGAAAACCCTACAATAACATAGACTTGGTTTACACATCTATCTCAACCCCTCTGGTCATCAGCTATCGTTTATTCGCGCTTACCTGCGCTATTGCTGCTAACAGAGTTCAATCTGAAACTCTGACAGTTCATCTAGTCTCTTTGGATAGGATTGATTGTTTCAGGACTAGTGTGGAGCCCCACTAGATCCCTTTTCACTTGGTGTGGAGCCCCACCAGTGTTGTTAAAGCTTAGTGTGGAGCCCCACTAGCTTATAGGTGGCCTGGTTGTTGTGCTAGTTCGACTAGTGTAACCAGTGCCTTTCATAGGAACAATAGGTCTTTACCCTTGTTGGGTTCGTTATTTTGCGTTATAGGAACATATAGGAATAGTTATAGATAGGTTTATAGGTTGGCTCGCGTTGTCTTGATTATATCAAGACTATATTATCATATTACCTTGTTTCATTCATCACTTGTACACTTCCCTTGTGTCCTAGTGATTTGTAGATGTTCAACTAGTGTGCTAGTTGATTTCTTGTGTTGATTGTACAGATCCTTTGACAACGTTGAACCCAGCTCGCACAGCTTGGCATATATATTTCGCTCAGACACAAGTGTTTTATAAGCCTCACAGTGGTCAGTGTAAACAACCAGCAGTGATGTCCATGGCTGACACCTGCACATGTCTCAGGTCTGAACCATATATGACGTGCCTCATTAAATCTCCAGGTGTCTTGTCATCATCAAAGGGTACATTTCGGCATGAAGAAGGCAGAGACTCAGGGAGTGAAGAAGAGGGAAGGTAATGTGATGACGATGATATGCCAAAATATGTTGAAAGCTTGTATCTAGGATAACTGTATCTGACACAAACAACAAATGGTGGACTAGAGACGTCAACAACATGCAATGGCATCTGCATTCTGAGTTGAGTTAGTAAATAATAACCCTATAATGAAAACGAATGCTTACTTGTAGTTGAGAACATGGTTGTAGTTTACATCAAACCTGGCTCCTGTGGATCCATGTGCAGTCCATTCTACTTGAATAACCAAACTGCTGGCTGTCTCTCAACCATACATGACATCTGTTACCCGTGCTCTACCTCTGAGTTTGGGAGCAAAGATGTTGACTTCTCTGAACAACCAAGGTATGTCCTTAATATGGGTATTGTGAATTTCTTAATTGATCTGTGCCAGAGTGAGTAATTCTGGATGTTTTTCAGCCAGCAGGCACTAAATGTGCTTTGGATCCATCTTGTGAAAAGCCATCTGGTATTCTACAGCTTCCATCCATAGAATGCCTGGCTTGAATTGAAAAAACCTGCTCTGTTGTTCTGGGGTGTAGTAAACAAGAAAATTTAGTTCTATTAGGATCTGTACATACTCTCTCAGAGTGCCATTGTTGGCCCCTGAAGTATCTCTGGTGTGAACAAGATGTTTGATTGTGCTTGACACTGTGGAATTCTCTGTGTGCTATCACAAACCTGTGATCCCAGAAAATGACCTTGATTCCACGAGCCATTTGTCCACAAAATGACTGCCAAAACTGTCTATATTTGGTAACTGCTCTGGAAAAAGACCCAAGAAGGTTACAAGGTTGACATTATGCTGCTGTCACCGACCTTGGCTTGCACTAGTTTGGACTTTGAAGTTTCTGACCTGTGTTGTGGTCTCAATACACCTCTAGTATTCAGCAAGATTTCTGGGTCAAGGGAATAGTTAGACAACATCTGATGTATCACTGACCTTCTGCCATGGAATACCATGCTCAACTCATTAAAATTCAGACCTATAGAGGCCCAAAAGGGGTATACAATGTTGTTGAAAACCTCTAAAAATATTGTGGGAAAAGCTTTAGAGGTGGTTTTTTCGATGTTTTCAGCTATTCTGAGTATGATTATGATAAAAGTATCATTCTAGAAATTCAATTTTGCTCACAATCAAAATTGTTGTATTTGATTGTCTATGACTGTATAGGCAATATATTATATCAGTGTGCAGATCCACATGATGGGCTTGGTGTATCTGTATCGCCTTTGTTGAGACCTGTGGAATCAAAAGGACCTGGACCTCTTTGCTATTGGATGATATGACTAATGCAGCATCACTATGATAGTGTCTGAGGCTGTGACATTGCTTGATTATCTCTGGTGATATTAAGGTCTTGCAACCTTGACACCAGGGCTCTTCATCATGTGTTTTGTGTTGCACAGTCAAATCTTTGTCTTCAGAAGGCGTGACTGTGATCAACTTGTCTGAGTTTGTGTTTCATGTAGCATCTGTTAGGTCTGAAGGCCTGGAGGAAGGCAGAGGGGTAGTGTAGTGGGCTTTGGGGTCTTTCGGTTCATGAGATGGGCTGGTATGGATTGATACACAGCTACCAACCAAATGCTCAAAGGAGGTCTTTTCATAGCTTTCTTGTAGGAGTTTTAAAGATAGGGGAGTTTCAAAAATGTCCATTTAGACTATTTTGATACCGTTCAGTCCAGCTGTATTCTGAATGACATGTTGACACATGTGGAACACAATTGCCGTCAAGCCAGGGTTTTGAGTTTCCACATAGAGGAAGTTGTCTTTTTTTCACCATGCATAAATGTTTACATTATAGTTCACTGGCTTCTTGTTTTGAAAGCTGTTGGAAAAGGTTCTCCACCAACTAATGACTTTGTGCTAAAAAGTGGTCAGACTCAGGTGGAAGGTATAATTAACATAACTTACATGAATATATAGAAGCCAGATCAACTTCAATCCTAGCTCTTGTCACATTTTCTCTCTGCACTCAATGACCTCACTGTTTTGTTTGTCATACAGTGCTACCATCACTCTGACGGCATATTGGAAATTCTTCATGCTAAATTTGTCCTTTCTGAAGTCTATGAAATCTGTATTGGGCTCAAACATCTCTGCATTCTCCAAACTGGTCATGATAGTGTGATAATTAATGGCAGGACCTGCATCCTCATCTTCATCATTCTTTGCAATGAAATTGTTTATGAGAAGGTTAGAATGAACAGCAGAATTGAATTAAGATAACATACCCAGATCTTCCTCGTCATCATCCTCTTCATCGTGGCTGACTTCTGACTCAATGTCGAGAAACTTTGGGACACCATCCAAGTCTCTTTTGCTGTGCTTTCGCTTTGCCAAGGTCCTTTATGGAGGTGTTCCTTCCTCTATCTCAATGTCTGACACCATCACTTAGGTAATTCACTCCTCTATCTCTTGATCATCATGTCTTCTTGCAGTGTGTTTGTCAACGTCTTCATTGAAAGTTCCTGGGCTCTGCTCTGGCATTTGTTCTAGTGTTTGTTCTGGTGTTTGCTCTGGCATTTGCTCTGGCATTTATTCTGGTGTTTGTCCTAGCATATGTTCTGGCATCTCAGCTGGTTCCTCTATGTGAGAATGTGCTGGTTCTGTCTCTGCTTCCTCTGCCTCTGGGTAGTAATTTGAACCTCCATCCTTCATCATGCTATCTGCCTCAGATGGCTGTTCATAGCTGTGTGCCAGCACTGCACCATCATCTCTTCATATGTTGGTGATGCTCCAGCATCCAGGTTCATCTCACCATCCTGATATCCATGCCTCTCTGCAGCTGATGGGCTATGTGGCTGTGGCTCTGACTCAGTAAGGACTCGTCCTCTCAGCGTAGCCAGAGAGTACCAAAACAACCCTGTGTTGGCTACTCAGCTGTTTACCATGCCATAAATGGGTATCACAGATGTTTCAGGAGATGAAGAGAGAGAAGGAGAAGGGGTGGGGTCTGAATTGACATCAGCTTTGGTCTGTTCAGATGGATATGAAGTTAAGGGAGGTAGCACTTCATGTGAGATATGCTGGATATGCTGAGGTGGAAGCAGGCTTATTGAAGGTGGATCTTCAATAGCTTCTGGAGTTCTGGGGGTCTTGGGGGTTTCGGCAGACATAGGAGTTCTCAAATGGCATTGGAATAGAGGTGGTTGTGAGGCATAGTCATCATCCTCTATGTACTTAGATGTTTGCATCCTTGGAAAGCATAGTATCTCTGTTTCTGTGGTGGTTGATTCCACCTGGTTCAGATTCAACAAAGAGTCTGCTCTGCACAATGTCTGTTCATTCAAGTTGGATGTAGTAGCCTCCTGGTTCATTGTACTATGTCCTACTGCTGACCAAATACTCAAATACAGGCATCTGAGTGGCAGATCTGACCTCTGGGTGATGTCAAATGTACAATGCAAGTGACCTGGCACAAAATGTCTTTCAGCATGCAAGCCTATGTTTTTCTTTTCATTGGTAAAGTAACACAAAGGGTTTTCACAAATTCAAGTTTATTTTGGTTCATTTCATTTATCTATTTTGATATAGTACTCTAGTTATCTACCAAAGAGATAGATGAGACCCTTACCTTGTACTTAGTGACTGAAGTGTGTGAACATTGCAGCATGATAGAGTTTGATGCAAAAGAGGAAAGCTTATGTAAAACTCCAAGAAGCCCAAGCAATAAGGCCCAACAAACAGGACTTCTCCCTTACATGATCTAGCAGATCACCTGAGGGAGGAGTCCTGAGAATCTGGGATGTTTTGGGTGAATTCCCAACAGCTAACAGCATTTGCTCCTTGTTTCTTACCTTCATCACCTTCCTTTCCCTCTCCTGAGTGTAAGTACAAATCCAGTATCAGTCTTGATTCCTTTAGTTGTAGTTCATATAATACCAGTAATTCATGAGATTCATTGTCCATGCTGCTTACCTCATTATATATGTGGTGATTTGAGCCTGGGAAAGTTGGTTCCACTGCCCTTTGCTCATCACCAGCAACATTAAAACCTATTCCTCCTGCATCCTGCTCAACTCCTGGACATAGCTCCCTCTTTCTCAATGATGGTGAGTATATTAGTGTTATACTTTGTATCTATTGAGCTCTCTCCCCTTTTAGCTGGCTAGTATCAAACTGGCAGCACAGAGGCTGTCTGCCCTCAGCTTCTTTAAGAGAAGGGGCATGATCTATGGATTTGTACTGGAGAATGCAACTCAAGATGGATGTTTGATCAAAGTTGGTCATACTAGTCATCCATTGGTGATCAGAATGGCCGAGTGGGACAAGTGTACTGTATTCAACCATCACTGGTTCCCTGGATATGAGGTTCAGACATTGCATCAGGTTGGTGAGTAGATATCTTTGTCTTTCATTCATTGGGAATGATTTATGTCCAGAGTGAATGGTGCACCTTGAGTTGGAGTCTAGATGGTACAAGCGTGTACCTACATATTGTCTGAAATGTACGATTGCATTTTGATTTGATTATCTGTTCCACTGAATGAGTTAAACTGGTGTAAGGCCATCTAGAGACAACAAAACACAACTCAACCTCCTTTGTGTGAGGATGGCTTGGCATTGGCAAAGGTTCCGCACAGTAGTAAGATCAAGAAATGATGTATTATCGCTATACTCTAGTACTCGATCTAAACCAACGAACAACAAAGGTGTGTGGTATAAAGAAAGGTATAAGGTGTATATTTGTATCCAACGAACAAAGAAATCAACAAAATGCAACAGGATAGTGCTCAAGTGCAGCTAGCCTCTTCAATATCCAAACTGGATTGATTCCAAACAAGTTCAATAATGACCAATATATGGCAATGGGAGGCCCTCAGTCCTCAGTGCCAAAACAATAAGTAAGGTGGCCCTCTGTCCACAATACTTCAGTTCAATAGATAAGGAGGCCCTCTGTCCTCAGTACCTCAACAATAGGTGGGAGTCCCTAGTACTCCAAACCTCAGTGGTCAAGTCAAATCCTGTCTAGACACAACTCAGTACGTTCTATTCAAGAGACTACTGTACGCTTATCACAGCTATACAAGTAGCAAATCACTGACTCTGTGTCAGGTGGGGTATATTCTTAAATATTCTCTGAAGTCAAGTTCCAAAGTCGTTGATTGCTCTGTGCTATCTGACAGTGGGGGGATCTACTTGCTTGCCTTTCGTATCGAAATAGGCCAGCTTATATACCTTCTAGCTGTCTTATTTACCCATAATCTACAAATACATACTTCTAGCTATGATTCTGATGGCCCGCTGCCCATACAAGGTATAGAACTACTTAAGAAGGAAACGAAATATTCTTTTTAGACGATCTTTTGTTCATATTCTGGGTTTATTTGCATTTTGGTCCTGAAAGCAGTTCCAAATATTTGGCTAGCTCCACGTTAGAAATCGCTTGGTGAACTATCCTTCTTCCTTGTGCTGACTCACTCTTGCTAGACTGCATGGTACATAGCTGTTCAGCGGAGATGGCTCTCCTTGGTATCGGATATCATCAGGAACTGCCTAGACATCTTCCCTTCGAGTCCCTTCCTTAGAGTCTATTCTTCTATATTCTTCTAGGTTCAAGAATGCGTAATTCTATCACCCTTCCAAGCTAGTACTTTGTCTAGCCAGGGGAAAGGTACAGTCTCTCATCTGAGATCCAATCTTCTGGTTGGTTTCGGATCTACACCTTTCGGTGATGATTCTGAAATGTTTCTGGGCAGGTAACTCGCTTGTAGTAAGTGGCTAGCATAAAACCCTAAAACCTTGCTTGCTTATCAATTCAATCTTCGGCTGTCTAGCTTTGGATCTTGTCGATTTTACTAAGCTATGCTGAGAGCTTTGGATTAATCCAAGCTGCAACACGCGCGCTTCCTCCTAGAGTGGAAGATCTCCTTTCCATCATATCCTGCCAGTGTCTAGACTGGTCAGTCAACAATGTGTCTCTACACCTATGTGTCTATTCTGTGCCAAGTTCAAATCCCCTTGGTCGCAGACATTATTCAAGGTCTCTAGTCACAACAATTCTTCCAGATCAGTTGTATAGCCTCATAAGAAGTCTATAGCCAATTCCATAGTGTTTCTATAGATGACACAACAACTGTCCTTCTAGTATAGACAGTCCTACAGTTTTCAGACACATCTAGCATGCATGGCTAAGTCCCCAGCTACCATAGCCTGATCATATGATCCATGAACAAGTGTATAGACAACTAGTTACTTTTTGTTAGAGCCTAAGTCTGCTTTCACTAGCTGCTCAGGCTCACACTAGTGCTCTTGTTTCTCTTATCAAGTGTATTAAAACTTGTTGAAGGCAAGAATATTCATCTAGATATGCGATTTATATTTTGGACCATATCACCACATCACTGACTATATACTCAGGTTGCTGTCAGCACATTGAAATCTTCTGGTTGCCCGATAAGAACACTTGGAATAATATCATACTGCCATTGATCAAAGAGCTTGATCATAAAACTCCTTAGTTTGAGTTATACTTAGCTCGAGTTACTGTGTTTTTGTTATATTGCTTTGCTGTCACTATTGTATGTACAAATCAAATCAAATACTTATATTTCTTGGTCTATATAATATTCTCTACACTCAAAAAAAAAAGTATCTCATGAACAGTTAGAACCTCAGCTTATCTGTCTTGGACCTGTTTATCAGACTGAACCTCTACCATTGGCGAGGTTCACCAAGCAAGCCTCTGAGAACCTGACCAAACCATTGGCATCTCTAACACAAGGTAGGTCGCTCTGCACAGCCGTGGTTGTGTTTTGGAGAATGTTGCTTGTGTTGTCAGATGACATGGACAATATTAAGCAGGTAGTCTTGGAATTCTGTAAAGACCTAGACTGAAATATATGGTATAGAATAGAAAGGAATAGAAAATAGATACACCAGACCAGTTACAGCCTGTCTAGACTATTGTTGGGGTCAATGACAACACCAACAAAGCCAGATTGAACACTATTAGGCACTAGAAAGACTATATTGCTAGGTGTGTTGAATAAATGTAGCCAGAGGTGGTTGAAGTAAACACAGTGAGTGCTGAAGATAACTGTATGAACATAGGCTGAGGGGTTTACAGTGTTAATTCCAAGACTGTCTAGCTAAGTACTTGTACAAGGGTTATATATAAAAAGAGAATTTATACAGAACAAATGTTAGTAAATATTGCATATACAATAGCTAAGTATCTGTAAGAATGTAAAGTTGATGACATATGGGTGTTACTGGCTATCCACAGTGTTCAAGTGGTGAAGAAAACGATGAGGGATACTCTATGGTCCTTACACCTGCAAAATAATGTTGAGTTCTGACTGATATATCCAAAACCTTCCTTTTCTTTACTTTATTGTGTCCACTTTCACTTATATGTAAAATATGTATGGATTATGGGTATATAAGCAGCAGAGATTCCACTAGAAAGCTCTCAAGCAATTACCCTGCTATATACATAGCACTAGTGCTCAATAGCAAAAGTTCTTGTCTTCTATTGTTAACCATAGAGGTGATGTGTGCTTAGAAACTGAACTTAGAAAATTAAACCTTGAAAAGCCCTTCTCTATAATACTAGAGTCATGAAATTAGAACTTTGAGATACCCATAGGACAGAGCTAGTTCATCTAGTCTCTTTGGATAGGATTTATTGTTTCTAGACTAGTGTGGAGCCCCACTAGCTTATAGGTGGCCTGTATTGTTATGCTAGTTTGACTAGTGTAACCAGTGCTTTATAGGAATATAGGTCTTTGCCCTTGTCAGGTTTGATAGGTTATTTTGCATTATAGGAACATATAGAGATAGTCATATATAGATTATAGGTTGGCTCACATCATCTTGATTGTATATTAAGACCATATTATATTATGTTGGAATTCTAAATTTAGATATCACTAGACAAGTTATTTTCCACTTTATTCCACCTATGCCACAGTTACTAAGAAAGTAGATATACATAGAACAGTTGCTTTGACCCACTTGTACCGCTTGTACCACCATTTACTGACAGTTACTGACACTGACTGTGCAGTTATTTCTAGTTACTTAGTATCTATTCTCATACCTTTAGGATTATCTTTTATCCCTCACTCATGTATAAAAGCTAGACAGAAAACCCTACATACTATATTGAATCACACAGAGTTGTATTCTCTCAACCCCTCTGGTTATCTGCTATCATTTATCACACTTTCTGCACTATCGCTGCTAACAGAGTTCGATCTAAAACTCTGACATATTATTACATTGTTTCATTCATTGCTCATACACTTCCCTTGTGTTCTAGTGATTAGTAGATGTTCAACTAACATACTAGTTTGGTTTCTTGTGTCAATTGTATGGATCCTTTGACAATGTCAAACCCCACTTGCACAGCTTGGCATATATATTTCACTTGTTTACAAGTGTTTTATAAGCCTCACAACAGAAACAATACCATAAACATAACATGCATCATTAATGGAGAAATATGGACAGGAGAATGACAGAAAAGGACTGGGAGGAAGGAAGATGGTAGTAGAAGGGAAGAAAGGGATGTTTGGAGAGGAGAAATCTGGGAGCAGCCTTTATGTGAAAATTTGAAGTGCACACAGACCACTTGAGGGCAGGGCACAGAGTGTAGGGCACAGGGTGTAGAACATAGGGTGGCATAGGCCAGGGGGCAAAGGACAGAGGACTTGAAAAAAGACTGGGCTTGGAGTCATCATTGTTGTTGTTGTTGAAGGAATTGTGATGACATATCTCAGTGATGTTATCAATTCAGCTGCTGCCATGGCATTCTTTTCCACACTTCTAAGGCTTGTCCAAGGCCCAACTTCCTAGAACACATTTAACTGATTTACAGGTTTGTACATGTCTAGCTCCACTTGAAATTAGCCATTAGCCTGATCATCATAGATAAATGTGGTCAGTGTGCTAGCCCAGATCAATTCTGATCAATAACTGGATATGTAGAATAAATGCAGGTATGTGATATATCCCATGCTACCTGTAATATACCTAGTATAATTCTAGACTACTGTAGTATGATTTTATGATGAATTTTAGTGTTTATACTGCACTACTATAGTTCCCAATCCTTACTACCTTATATTACTGTAGTAGGGGTGTTATCACCCTTATACCACTCTGTTATTACATGTGCTTTATCCATAGTATAACAGTGCTGGTAACAGATAATAAGAGGGTAATATTGTGTTGAATAAAGTGATGAAGTTGATGAAACACTTCTTCAACACTAAGTCCAACAAGATAAACAAAGTCTACTTTGGCACTCTAATTATGCTTGTTCTACTGCACATACACTTGCATTTATGTTTATTTATATCTTTTACTTTACTTATTGAACCTACCTATGGTGTATGGGCATATAGGAGTATGTAAAACACATATTTTTGCATTAGTGGATGGTGTTTCAATGCCTCGAGTGATCTGTGTCACAATAGGTACAAACAAACAGTAATTACTTGCATGTCACAGAGAGTTGACACTTGAAATACATTTTCAATACAAAAGTTACTATTATCAACACTTTTAGGTGATCACAGTCAATTGCATTGAGTTCTAGTCATTGTTATTGATCAGTTTAACTGGTAATACTTTGATATAGATTCTAACATATTGTCCTACTACAATAATGAAGGGTAATATACACTTTTATTTCCTTCACCATTATGTCAATGAGTTTCTGTTTCCAGAACTTGAGATTGACAACAATATTTTGGTTGTTACTGCTGTGAATTGGTTGAAGGAATTGGGTTCCAAACTTTGGAAGTATAGCAAAGGTGTTTATATTGATGGACATGAACATGATGACATTGTGAAGGCTCATGAAGGCTATGCTAAAACAATGTTCGAAGATATTTTACCTTTAGTAATTTCTCATTTATCCAAACAGTCACTCTAACATATAGTTCTAATAGACTTTTTATATTCATATGTCCCAGCCTTGCGAACTTCTGGCAAGGTTCAGAACTAAGGTCTGTGCCTGGACATCTATGTTACCAAATCTGGAGATAGGCGCTAAGGGTTTCTTCTGTCTTGGTCAAAGCTGTCATGATGCCAGATGTCTCCACTTGATATTTTATACTGTTTCTGAATGCTCCAGCTCTGCATATAGTCTGGCAAGGTGTACCAACATGATACTAGAACACAGCGTGGTAGTGTAAGTACCTTGTAAGGCCTCTTCCCACTATCAGTACACGTGCTGTAGAGTTACACACTTTCTACGCATAGTGTGTTGGTAAAAAGGGTGATTCTGACAAATTACACGCCCAGACACATTTAGGGTGTCTCAACGTAAAATATAACACATACCTGCAGACAAACCCTAGCCCAAGTCCAAATACTAAATTGAGATCTAACAGAGAGTGTGACTGCATTAGCTATCATTCATCCACTCTGGTTTGTGGACCATTGAAAGTGACTGCAAAGCCACAGCGTCAAGCGATTAGTCATCAAAATTTTGGGGTAAAAGGAAGTGCAAGAAAATCCAGTGATAAAGAGCCAGACTGTGACATCATAGCAGTGTCATCACCCTAGCTTAATCAAGCTCAAGCCCAACCACTGCCAGCTCAAAACAACCTTGACACAAAGTCACAGCAACAACAACACCTACCACCCTATGACTGATGCCTTACCCAAACCCTATGCCCTATGCCCTGCCCTCAAGTAGTCTGTGTGCAGGCTATTTTTTCACATAAAGGCCACCGTCAGACTCCTCCTCCCCCAACTTCCCTTTCTTCCCTTCCACCACCATCCTCCCATCCTCCTGGCCCTTTTCCACTGTTCCACTGCTCCTGTCAGCCCCATCCATCATGCATCATGATCCACAGTATTTCTTCTCTTTCTTACTTCTAGTTTTCATCTGTTCTTCCCATGTCTCAGGTCACAAGCCGCTTGAGATACAACATGTTGATAGATTGCTGGGCTAAAAGTGTGTAACCAATGCTGTTTCCTCTATGTACTTTACTTAGTCTTCTGGTCTTCAGTCATCCAAGCTGGGTCAGACACTCGACCACATTGCTTGAATGCATGTCCACTGTTCACCCTCTCTGTAACTTCAACATCAGTCACACAATTCACTCTGTTCAATCATCCTCCTTACCCTAAACTGCCATCAATATTAACATTGTGCTGTTGCTGGACATATATGGGTTTGTCGATACTCAGAGTTTCCCAGCTGGTCCCCGCGCTTTCACATTCAACACGGCTACCTTTGGCTTGTAAGTCACCTTGATTGTCAGTCTTTGTATGCGCCTAAATGTATCTCTCTTAGAAATATGTCACTGACTTCAAAGACCGTGGGCGTTGGGTATATAGCTAGTTGACTGTATATATGTGTACAAAGTGTAGTAGACAGACATTAATGGATTCAATTTGATTCTTGTATCTCGCAAAGAGTGGAACTAGTAATATGCATTGTGAATCAATTGGAAGATTAGGACTGGTACTACTTATTATCCTTGTTACCAGCTACTACCCTGTTATTACCCATACTACCTGCTGTTACACCTGCTACCTGCTATTTCTCTCATTACTCGCTGCTTCCCCTGCTACCTGCTGTTTCCCTTGCAACTTATTGTAACCTGTGGTATATGCTATAAACTATGTTACTTGTTCTACTGACTACTTGATATATACAGCGCAACTTGATATGAACATTAAGACTAGTTGGGGTTTATGACACCCCAACACCCTCTTATATCCCCAGTGGTATTCTTGTGTTACTGTTGAGGTATGTTCCATCTAGTTACATGATATATAACAGCTGCATAACCTCTTACAGTTTTTGCTGATGGATGAGATTTATACTTCTTGACAGCATATGTAGCCTGTGTGAGGTTGAGGGCTTGTCTGTAATGCAAGGGTTTATCAGCAAAATGATCTAGAAAACAAAGTCGGACTCACCAATATGCATCTAGATACTTCTAGCAGTGATTGAAGTAACATCAGATGTTATCGGTGGTTACTTTATCCAAGCACTTTGGAACTAATTCCTTTGCAGTCTTGAATGTTCCATCAGCCTGTTCTTGGAAATCTAATGAGTAAGCTTCAATCAAGTCCATCTAGACAATTGATATGTACATTGTTTTCCTTGTCCCCACACCATCTCTATTGGGTTTAGTTCACAGTGGAACTTAGGCAGGAAGATACACTTATGTCCTGCCTGTTTGATCACCAACTGCAAAAGAGGTTTCTCCTCTTTAAAATCCTTCTGAAGTGCCAACACCTGTTCCATGCAACAGTCCCCTACATGTTCCAAGTCTTTGTCACCAACTGAACAACTGGCACAACGAGAAGTGCCCTCTAATTCACCCTCAGCCTCTTCTTGTAAAGCTGTAGCCTCTTTGAGAGCTGCTTCACGGGTGGCCTGTGATTGAGTGCACTCTTTACATTGTGCAACAAGCTTGTTGCCATGCTGCTTGATCAACCCATCAAGAAGTCCACGCTTGCGCAAAATCTGTTCCATACCCTTTGGCTGCCCAGCAAGTGAGCACCCTTTACCATCAACACCACAGTAGTTATCAGGATAACTCATCAACTGAGGTGTGCCAGTTGATGGTATATAAGTATCGTGGATTTTAGGCTGCTTACCACCAGGTCCTCTATTCATCTTGTGAGCCAAAAGAGCATCTGCTGGCAATGCTTCATGTGCAGATGAACAGTTAAAGACAAAGACTGCAACTGCATCAGGAAATTTGCACTCAAAAATTTTAATAACATCTTTAACCTATGAACTGACATGAGTAACAGAAAAATAAATGGCAGTGAAGAGTACCTGTGAGATCAGTTGTGGCATGTCCCACCATGGGTTGTAGTTTGCACTAGAATAGATAATCTGCCTCGCATCAAAAGAATCAAGACAATACTTGACATTCTCATCTTGGATTTTCTCTCTTTCTACACTTGCAGCATGTTTAGCAAGAGTTCTCCCAACATTCCATGATAGTTGTTTATTTGCTTTTGCCTTGCCTTTCTTTTTCTTTTTACCCTTCATTGCCTCAGGCTGAACTGAGCTGGTACTTGCTGGAGTATCTGTAGTCGCAGATGCGGAAGTAGCTGGCTGAGCTACTGGACACAATGGAAGTTTCATTTGTTCTGCAATCTCTTCCTCTGTCAAAACCAAGCACCTACATCTCTCAATGATGAAGTCGGATGCATAAATAAGGTGGCCATGACCCTTGCTTTGGAGTGGTGCCTCCCCATCTCTGACCCAAATATAGTTGGATTGGTCATTGGAATGGAAGCCTGTTTCATCATGAAAAATGGTATGATGAACCTTCTCTCCCAGTTTCAATGTTGGTGGAACTTCCCTAAGTTCTACCTTTTTCTTGCTGGTGCCAACCTCAACTTCCTCAAGATAGAAAGAAAGAGGGCAAGCTCCCTGAAGATCCCATCTCCCTTAGTCTCTCAGTAGAGACTCTCAGAAAGAAAGAAGAAGTACTGGCCAGTTACCAAACTTGGTCACAATAAGAGTAATGTCTCACCGGCTTGCCAAGTTCCAGAATGTCACACTAACCTCCTTTGTTGCGAAGGCAAGCTTCAGAAATTGGACGGAATGCCGTTTCCGAAAGATATCGTGTGGGCAAGCATAGCCCACATTACAGAAAGTCACAACAAGGGTTACAGATGTCACGCCTAGTAACATCTTGTGTTACACTGCACACCCTATACCCTGTCACAACGAGACACCCATGCCACAGCACACCACCCAACACATGGACACGCAGTCACAATCACGCTACGTTACAGTTGCTACAGCCCAAAGGCATCACGTACCAAGGATCCAGACCAAAAGTATGTGTCACACTCAAAGGTCACCATCATTCCTTTACCTATTTTGTATCTCTCTTAGTCACCTCTCTCTCCTTTATATATGGTATGTGTACATTTGTATCGGGGAGGATCCCCCAGGTTTTACCTTGGTTATACACCCACTCTCTCAATCACAGTTTTGGTTCTGCCTGTCCCGTTGATATAGTCCAAAATATAAATTACGAATTCGCAATGTAATGAGAATTCGTGCTTTGTTGGGCATTTTCAGGTCTTCCCACAGCCTCTATTTGTGTCCCCCGATATTTCCGATGTTTCAGCCGATATCTGCTAGTCTACTCAGGGCCAGCAACTCGGAATGTAGGCTACTACTTTTCTGACTTACATGTATATTGAGCACAATAATTTTTATATTGAACTGGCTATTGAAACAATAAAATAGGCAAGCAAGTTGGTGAGTGGACATCATACATTGATTAGTAACCTTTGGCGCATTTGTGCGGAAATGCGCCAGACATTATTAAGTATTTAAAAATAGAACATCTCAAATAAGTGCTCTTCCACAGGTTTGAACATTAGAACTAAGGGAAGTCATTGATAATGCGAGCAGCAATTTAACCACTTGACCATAATGGAATTGATATTTCATTGCCAACTGTTGAATATAGTATTACCATTTGGATAATGTATGTATTGAAATCCTTCCAATTCATTATACATACAAGTTTGGTTTGATTGAATTCGTACTGGCCCACACCCTTGGTGTGGGCTTGATATTACAAGTTGCATATCTAGACGAATATTCTTGCCTTCAACGGGTTTTAATATGCTTGATAAGGGAAACAAGAGCACTAGTGTGAGCCCGAGCAGCTAGTGAAAGCAGACTTAGGCTCTAACAAAGAGTAACTAGTTGTCTATATGCTTGTTCATGGATCATATGATCAGGCTATGGTAGCTGGGGACTTAGCCATGCATGCTAGATGTGTCTGAAAACTGTAGGACTGTCTATACTAGAAGGACAGTTGTTGTGTCATCTATAGAAACACTATGGAATTGGCTATAGACTTCTTATGAGGCTATACAACTGATCTGGAAGAGTTGTTGCAACTAAAGACCTTGAATAATGTCTGCGACCAAGGGGATTTGAACTTGGCACAGAATAGACACATAGGTGTAGAGACACATTGTTGACTGACCAGTCTAGACACTGGCAGGATATGATGGAAAGAGGATCTTCCGTTCTCGGAGGAAGCGCGTGTGTTGCAGCTTGGATTAATCCAAAGCTCTCAGCATAGCTTAGTAAAATCGACAAGATCCAAAGCTAGACAGCCGAAGATTGAATTGATAAGCAAGCAAGGTTTTAGGGTTTTATGCTAGCCACTTACTACAAGCGAGTTACCTGCCCAGAAACATTTCAGAATCATCACCGAAAGGTGTAGATCCGAAACCAACCAGAAGATTGGATCTCAGATGAGAGACTGTACCTTTCCCCTGGCTAGACAAAGTACTAGCTTGGAAGGGTGATAGAATTACGCATTCTTGAACCTAGAAGAATATAGAAGAATAGACTCTAAGGAAGGGACTCGAAGGGAAGATGTCTAGGCAGTTCCTGATGATATCCGATACCAAGGAGAGCCATCTCCGCTGAACAGCTATGTACCATGCAGTCTAGCAAGAGTGAGTCAGCACAAGGAAGAAGGATAGTTCACCAAGCGATTTCTAACGTGGAGCTAGCCAAATATTTGGAACTGCTTTCAGGACCAAAATGCAAATAAACCCAGAATATGAACAAAAGATCGTCTAAAAAGAATATTTCATTTCCTTCTTAAGTAGTTCTATACCTTGTATGGGCAGCGGGCCATCAGAATCATAGCTAGAAGTATGTATTTGTAGATTATGGGTAAATAAGACAGCTAGAAGGTATATAAGCTGGCCCATTTCGATATGAAAGGCAAGCAAGTAGATCCCCCACCAGATGTAGCCATACTTTAACAATAGTGCTTGACAGTTATCAGAACGACTTTTGCAAATGTAGCGGACGACTACTTTAACAAAAGTAGAGGACAAGTAATCAAGGCAGATAAGAGGTACTGTCCGCTTTGGGTGCTTCTAAATTGGGAAGGATCATTCCCACACCTTCTGGAAAGGAAACAGGCCGCTTTTTTGAGATCTGGAGATGTTCCCACACCGCTTTTGGCATCCCAAAATGGAAGGTGCTCTTTCCATGATGTAACAGTGCGCTTTTTGGGCGCTTTTTTTGCGGAAAAATTATTCCCACACCTCCTGACATCATCTGGGTGCCTCCCTACTCCGCTTTTGGCTTCCCAAAATGGAAGGTGACCTTACCTCATCATTTTCCACCTGGAATCAATGCATTGGGGGGCTATTGGGGCATGCTGGGGGGCTATAAAAATCGCATTTTTGAGGGAATATGTTCTATTATGTTCCAAAAGCATGCCCCTGCAATTGGGGGGCAGGGGAATGCAAAAAAAGCGGTCCAAATATGGTAATTCAGGAAAATGGCCTGTTGGATCTTGGGCTACAGGGCAGATATTGACATGGGGTAAGTTGGAGGACCTAGATACATTAAATACAAGCCTGGGGACACCAAATAGTACATAGATTAGTGGGATAATGGTGCTTAAATATCAAAAATACTGAAAATCTCCGAAATTAGGGGAATAAAATTACAGGATGGGGTGTAGTGCAGCTGGGGCTTAGATATTGTGAATCAGAGATGATATATATGTCCCCTTGCTTCGTTTACAGTCCTGGAGAGCTGCCTATTTTTCCAGATTTATTACAGCTAAATTCGCTTTTTTGGACATTGGTAATACTATACCACAGGGAATGATTGGAATGGGCTAATTCTTGTTCATAACCCAATTTAGTATGTATAGATGACAACTACATAGCTGCCCAAGCACTCCTTTATGTGCAACACCTTGTTCAATCCAATGTATTGTACAGTTATGTAACACAGGCAGTAGTACATGAATAGCACCTCAGGGAAGCATCCCAGCACCAAGGGGAGTTCAGAATCGAGTTCAGGCACCAAAAATACACTTCCCTACTATGAAAGCACATTTTTTGAATACATCTGTATATTGCTACATAAAAAATACATAAAAAATCGCATTTTTAGGGGTTTTTCTGTACTGGAGCATGGGGATTGCTCCTAAAATCACCAAAAATGAAAGAGAGACCGTTCACTATGCATAGAACAGGAATATAAATTGCCTCCATGGATCCCATGACAGGAATTCATATGCCAGACTAATCAAATCCTGCACAATTACAGAAAACATGTACTATGGATGCAAGGAGTGATCTGGGGACTTGGGGAACCTCAAAATCGAGTTCAGGATGAAAAATCAGTCACTTCAGATATCGGTGCTAGGACATAGTTATTCCGCTTGGAACTTGCTAGGAGTCTGATCTAGACCAAAACGCTTCAGATTCGTATCCGAGGAAGTTAGGCTCTGCGCCCTTGTAGTTCTATATTATATTTTCTATGTCCTAGGACAGTCCTGGCACAGAATCCTATCTGTTCCCTTGTTATAGGACTATATGTCCCTCACTAGTGTCTGTACTAGCAGTAGGAATCCCAACTCAATGCTTGAGGGATATTCTGATCGATAGTGGAAAGCTATTAAGCCCCCATATGGTCCTTGTATTGATGACCCAGTTACTTGGACATTTCTAATCCAAGTAACTTTGCTCTCGAAGGTGACTCGCACCTCCAGCTTCTACTGTATTTGATATATAGCTCTGATTTATCCCCTAGGGTCCTTCTACGCTGTGGTAGTTGGTCCTTGTTCACTATCCCATCTCATATGTCCCATAGCACGAGTATAGTGTAGCCATATGACCTACTAGGAAGTCTACCATGTACAGTAGCATGTCCTCATAAGGTTCCAGCCTGATAATAGAGTATAGATACGGTCTACAGGTTTCAACGCATATCCTAGCGCAATCATATAGGGCTCATGATGACATCAACGTCTATGTGCACGTAGCTAGTATTCACTATGCAGTGCATGCCTATCTTATTCCTTATATGCGCACTACTAGGTTCCTAGCAGTGATACCAAGTCCATATAGTACTTAGTATGATGTACTAGTGTGATTCTGAACACAACAATTAGTGTCAAAATGACTGTTTTTCAGCGATTTCGTTCTGGTACCCTCACAACGTGTTGTATGTCGTTATCGTACGAATAGATTGCTATTGTCCGATCAGAACTCTACCCAAGTCAGGCCCTAGCCTTATTGAGAAGACTAGTTGAGATCTTACTGCAGACAAGAACTTGAGAGGTTGCGATAAAGACCAAGTTGTTGGCTTTGTGTATTACTCTACACTTCTCCTATTAGTGAAACTTTATACTAGTTCGTCTTGGTGACGTTCTGGAAGTGTTTTAACCGGTTGGGTTACACTCAGCCGACCTTGTTCGGACATTGCAATGTGAAAGGACAATAGTACCATGGTGACATTGCAAGGTTGGTGGGGGCATTTTTCCACTATATCCGGACCACCTAGCAGGCTCTCGGCACCCAGCGGCAGCACTTAGCAGCTTCCAAAACGGGACATAGCATATGTTAAAAGGCTCAGATCCAAAAAAAGGTAAATAATATACATTATTCTCGTTCAAAAGCGGTCACGTATCAAAAGTCACCGGTCACACTAACATTGCAATGGACAACTTGGTTAATTTTCATATTTACGTCTAAATACAGCAGACTAAGGCGGCATGAGTGCATTGGTAATGGATTGGATAGGTAGTACAAATGTACTCGTGCGTGTATTAAGTAATGAGAATGACGTCATCATTGATGGAGCACTCCAAGCTAAAAAATCTAGTTTTTCCCCAACATGTCTCTAAGTAGCACTGAAAATATATATACTATTTTACTCTAGTACTTTGTGTGACCCCCACGAGCAGTAAGAACTGCTCGAACTCGCTTTCCCATCCCACCAATTTGGTTATTGATTACCAATATTGGTAAATTGGCCCATTCCTCATAAATTGCCTGCTTCAATTCTCCAGCGCTGGTGGGACGGTGTTGTCGACATTTGAGCGCCTTCTTCAGTGAGCGCCAAACAGGTTCAATTGGGTTGAGATCAGGAGAAGAAGGTGGATGAGGGAATAATGGAATGTTATTGTCCCGGAACCAACGTAGGGTCGACTTTGACTTGTGTGCAGGTGCATTATCCTGCTGGAACTTCAGTCCAGGGATGGATCGCTGCTTCTCCTTGAAGAAAGGTAGGAGGTGCTCCTGTAGTACCTGTTGCTGATAGCGAGTCGAATTCATTCCTCCTCCTCGGCCTCCTGGGTAATCCAGAACTACGATCGGACCCTTTTCATTATACATGATGCAGGCCCAGACCATAACTTGGATATTGGACTGGGTGAAGGTAGGAATGACACAGTCTGGATGGACCACCTCATTCTTTCGCCTGGTTACAAGAATACGCCCATGATCCTCCACCACCTCAACATAACATTTGTCTGAAAAGACTGTGTCCCCCTAACTCTCATTCCCATGGTACTTGTTATCCCTCGCCCACTGGTAGCGTGAATACTTGCTACGCCTAGAGAGATATGGAACATGTTTGGCCACCCGTCGATGAAGTCCATGGGCAGCAAGAACATTTCGAGCGGTTGATGTTGAGACTGGAGTGGCGACGCTATTTGCAATGGATGAAAGAGGTGCATGGCGATTTCGAATGGCCTCCTGCACAATCTGACGTTCAACCCGCTCAGTGACCTTGGGAGGTCGACCAGAGCGTGGGAGAGAATGTGTTGAACCAGTCAAAAGGAATTTGTCCCGGATTTTGTATGCAGTGCTGAGTGGAATATTCTCCTTTTCAGCAGCTTCTGCAACACTCATCCCTGCCTGAATTGCACCAATAAAGCGGTTCTTCTTTGGGCTATCATGGCGTGTATATGAGTTGCGGACTGGGGGCATAGAGGATGAACAATGTGGTAGGAAAGAAAAATGGTTCGATTTTATTACGTAATATTTTCTCATTAATTATTACATCATCGAGTATTGTCCGAATGGTGAATAGAAACGGCCGAACGCATGCATTGGGAAACTGTAAATGAGCGCACATTGCAATGTTGACGGTCAAGGGTGCGGACGACATAGCAATGTTACTTCTTCTGACGTTTGGCAGCACCTCGGCCATGATGAGGGCCCTCGGAAATCACCTTCCTCTTCCTACCAGTTTCCGCCGGCCCTTCCGAATCATTGCATCTAGGGATTTCAACATCATGAGAGTGAGAAAATGAATACGTTGCTAGACACTCACAGACTATCAAGTAATGCTTCCATCACACATGTGACGCTCTTCAGCGCTTCCTCCCACATTCCTTCTGTATTCATTCCACCTGCCAGGTCATACCACCACCTTAAGACCACCAGCAGAAGCACTATCCCGTCTTTTCCCGCCTGGTTCAAGCTCGAGATATCTCCTTCAACATTCGGCAAGACATATATCTCATGGCAGCGCCAATGGGGGTTTGCATCGGACCACCAAATCCAGAACTGACGGCAAAGATACTCGAGCTCGTCGTCGCCCTGCGGCTCAAAGCCTCGCACACGACCTTTCTTGCACCACTGATGAATTAACGGTGGCCGATTCTTCATGGGAAGCTTCTAAAAAGGAATAGGTATGTCAGATGCAGCCTTGACATAGTCAGACATCCAACTTACCCCTCGTTTGAACCCCCGTACCTCCCAGACTTCCTGCAAGTCAAACCAAAGGAACACAGCCGAGGTAAATTCCTTTGGTCGTTGTCCAAGCCCAGGTGGAACCGTGGTGAGGTATGTCATAACGTCCTTAATTGGACCATCATCCAATTCCGAAACATTGAACGGTATCCTATGGGGTATCGAGACCTTCGAGTAGACGTTGATAACTTCGGTGCATCGAGCGTTCACTGGCACCCGGTGGTGTGGGGACTTTGTAAAGGCCGCAGGTTAACTAACCAGCGACCCTTTGCAAAGGCCCTGGATAACTGGCGGGTTTTCCGGAGGGGGCCATTTTCCGGAGCATATGCTCCATATTCCGGGTTTTTCTGTCCAAAAAAGGCAGGAGCTTTGGGAGAAAGAAACAGGCCGCTTTTTGGGTTCCAAAAATGGCAGGAGAAGGATTCCCAGGCCCTAGAGAACCCTAATAGGGTGTTTGAAGCACTTTTGGCCGCTTTTGAGCGCTTTTTTGAGCGCTTTTTTAACAGGAAAATTATTCCCACACTGCTGGGACCTTCTGGGATGCTTTCCTGCTCCGCTTTTGGCTTCCCAAAATGGAAGGTGGTCTTCCCAGGCCCTAGAAAAGCATTGTGAGCGCTTTTGGGCGCTTTTTTCGGCGCTTTTTTAACAGGAAAAATATTCCCACACCTCCTGACATCATCTGGCATGCCTCCTGATGCCTCCCTGCTCCGCTTTTGGCTTCCCAAAATGGAAGGTGCCCTTACCTCACTTTTTTCCACCCACAATCAATGCATTGGGAGGCTATTGGGGCATGCTGGGGGACTATAAAAATTGCATTTTTGAGAGAATGTGTTCTAATATGTCCTAGAAGTATGCCCCTGCAATTGGAGAGCAGGGGAATGCAAAAAAAGCGGTCCAAATATGGTAATTCAGGAAAATGGCCTATTGGATCTTGGGCTACAGGGCAGATATTGACATGGGGTAAGTTGGAGGACCTAGATACATTACATACAAGCCTGGGCATACCAAATAGTACATGGTTTAGTGGGATAATAGTGTTTAAATATCAAAAATACTGAAAATCTCCGAAATTGGGGGAATAAAATTACAGGATGGGATGTAATGCAGCTGGGGCTTAGATATTGTGGATGAGGGATGATATATGTGTCCCCTAGATGGATTTACAATCCTGGAGGGCTAGCTATTTTTCCAGATTTACTACACTCAAATTCGCTTTTTTTAGACATTGGTAATACTGTATTACAGGGAATGATTGGAATAGGCTAATACTTGTTCATAACCCACTCTAGGGTGTGCAGATGACGACTACATACTTGCCCAAGCATTCCAGTATGTGCAACACCTTGTTCAATCCAATGTATTGTACATGTATGTAATACACCCAGTAATTCATGAATAGCACCTCAGGGAAGCATCCCAGCACTAAGTGGGTATCAAAATCGGATTCAGGCACCCAAATTACACTTTGTCACTTTGACATCAGATTTTTTGATCACATTTATATGTTGCTATTAAAAAAATCGCATTTTTAGGGGTTTTTGTGTACTGGAGCATGGGGATTGCTCCTAAAATCACCAAAAGTGAATGAGAGACCTTTCAGTATGTATAGAACAGGAATATCAATTGCCTCCATGAATCCTATGGCAGGAATCCTTATGCCAGATGCATCAATTCTCAAAAACCCTCCCCCCCTCCCACTGCATTATCAGAGGGCTTCAGGGATTGGTGGGGGGACTCTGGGAAACATCAGAATCAAATTCAGAGCACTCTAGAAGATAGAAAATGAGTCTGGGGTCAACAAAATCCATTCACATTTGACTCCAATACATGCATATTTAGTTGAATGCTTAAGTGTATATGCAATGTATGTTAACTTGTAGCATAAAACTTGTCAGATACATATCTCAAGCTACAGTGATTGGATTTCCTTCAAACCTGGATGTATTCTTAACTGATTTTTCATCCTGAATTCGATTTTGAGGTTCCCCAAGCCCCCAGATCACTTCCTGTAATACTACACTCATACTACAGGTTTTCTGTAATTGTGCAAGAATTGATCAGTCTGGCATGAGGATTCCTGCCATAGGATTCATGGAGGCAATTGATATTCCTGTTCTATACATACTGAAAGGTCTCTCATTCACTTTTGGTGATTTTAGGAGCAATCCCCATGCTCCAGTACACAAAAACCCCTAAAAATGCGATTTTTTTAATAGCAACATATAAATGTGATCAAAAAATCTGATGTCAAAGTGACAAAGTGTAATTTGGGTGCCTGAATCCGATTTTGATACCCACTTAGTGCTGGGATGCTTCCCTGAGGTGCTATTCATGAATTACTGGGTGTATTACATACATGTACAATACATTGGATTGAACAAGGTGTTGCACATACTGGAATGCTTGGGCAAGTATGTAGTCGTCATCTGCACACCCTAGAGTGGGTTATGAACAAGTATTAGCCTATTCCAATCATTCCCTGTAATACAGTATTACCAATGTCTAAAAAAAGCGAATTTGAGTGTAGTAAATCTGGAAAAATAGCTAGCCCTCCAGGATTGTAAATCCATCTAGGGGACACATATATCATCCCTCATCCACAATATCTAAGCCCCAGCTGCATTACATCCCATCCTGTAATTTTATTCCCCCAATTTCGGAGATTTTCAGTATTTTTGATATTTAAACACTATTATCCCACTAAACCATGTACTATTTGGTATGCCCAGGCTTGTATGTAATGTATCTAGGTCCTCCAACTTACCCCATGTCAATATCTGCCCTGTAGCCCAAGATCCAATAGGCCATTTTCCTGAATTACCATATTTGGACCGCTTTTTTTGCATTCCCCTGCTCTCCAATTGCAGGGGCATACTTCTAGGACATATTAGAACACATTCTCTCAAAAATGCAATTTTTATAGTCCCCCAGCATGCCCCAATAGCCTCCCAATGCATTGATTGTGGGTGGAAAAAAGTGAGGTAAGGGCACCTTCCATTTTGGGAAGCCAAAAGCGGAGCAGGGAGGCATCAGGAGGCATGCCAGATGATGTCAGGAGGTGTGGGAATATTTTTCCTGTTAAAAAAGCGCCGAAAAAAGCGCCCAAAAGCGCTCACAATGCTTTTCTAGGGCCTGGGAAGACCACCTTCCATTTTGGGAAGCCAAAAGCGGAGCAGGAAAGCATCCCAGAAGGTCCCAGCAGTGTGGGAATAATTTTCCTGTTAAAAAAGCGCTCAAAAAAGCGCTCAAAAGCGGCCAAAAGTGCTTCAAACACCCTATTAGGGTTCTCTAGGGCCTGGGAATCCTTCTCCTGCCATTTTTGGAACCCAAAAAGCGGCCTGTTTCTTTCTCCCAAAGCTCCTGCCTTTTTTGGACAGAAAAACCCGGAATATGGAGCATATGCTCCGGAAAATGGCCCCCTCCGGAAAACCCGCCAGTTATCCAGGGCCTTTGTAAAGCATTTCTGGTTAAGTTAACAGTGGCCTTTACAAAAGTGCTACACAGGCGGCTGTCACTGGTTCGACATCCTTGACAAGTTCGGCGGGGTTAGGCAGCTGTCAAATACATCAACAAAGCATCGTAACAGCAGCACTATTGTTACTTACCTCAGAATCCTTTGGTGTATCAACATCATTTGGCTCCTGCTGACCATCATCTCCACTGGCACCAGCACTATCACCGGCCAAACAGTCTTTGGGGTTCACATCAGGTGCCTGAGTGATATCTGTTAGCATAGTTGAACCCAAGCGCAACTTGAGACCATACCTCAGGCTGTTCTGACCCTTCAAATTCCAGCACCTCACTCAGTACTGATACATGGGCAATCCACAGACGATTGGTCTCTGAGCCAGCGACCGTGAGCTCATTGATTAAGTCTGAGAAGTTGCCCACATTTGCGCCGTCACTGTTGTTGATGAATTGTTTCCGCTTCTCCATCAAACGGTTTCGTACTCCCGAGGCAAACTCATTTTGGGCTTGGTCATCCCTTGCTTCACCCGGAGGCGATTCTTCTGAAGGCTGTGGGACTCTATCAATACATGCTTGGGCGTAAATGTCTAAACAACTAACCAACTGACCAACAGCGCTACAACTCTTCCTAGTAGAGCAATGCACTGTCTCGTTCTTGAGTGTCTTGTCGATCCGGGCTTTCTTTGTACGCTTGGGCTTAGATGTCGTCTCGAATATCGGTTTGTCGAGTCCAAGGGACGCGAGAAGCGCTCAGTTTCTCTTGATGTTTCGTGCACGCTCCTCCTCAAACGAAAGATTCCCATCAACTTCGTCTTCTGCCCCGCCGATACTTGCTGGTCCCTCGCCCTTGTTGCTGGCCTCTTCATCTTCATCTTCGACCCCAGAGCTCCAATCGCTAATCTCCTCATCACTATCCTCGCTCTCCGACTCCTCTTCTGAAAGAGACTTCAATTTCGCCTTCTTTTTCCCCTTTCGGGACACAGTGGTTGCTATGGTAGCTGATGCATCTTCGACTACACCGCTGTTGTTACTCTGAGGGTCGTTCTGTGTGTCGTTCTGGGCGGAGTTCTGAGAGGCATCTTTAGAAGGCTTCAAAGATCGCAGGTGCTGCAGCCAGCGGTAAAAGAAGTTGATGAAATTGGGATCCAGATTATCCGAGTCGAAGTCGGCAAGCTTCGGCGCTGATTCTTCCTGAGCGCTAAAACTATCAAGCTTGTCAGACTTTGCTTGCCCAGTGTAAGACGAAAAACTGTACACGTACATTGTGCCATCCCATTCACCTTGGCCATCAACATCTTCTCTGATGAGTAGCGCCATGTCAAGTCCTGTGACCTCACGAAGCCCATCTAGGAAAGGCTGTACAATCCGTCCGAGGCTCTTTCGATACCTTGTAAATCAAAAGAAGTCAGACAGTGGATGCGGAATTACAATAAGTACTCACATATCTTGCTCCACTTGCAGTTTTTCGAGCCCATCCGCCCCTTCCTTCCTGGCTTTCCACTTCTCCCTTGCCTCTGAATACTTGCTTGCAGCATTTTCCTCCAATATCTTCCGCTGATCATCCGTCAACGTCTTTAGGAACGCAGTAGCGGCTTTGGTGCGTTTAGGTAAACGATCGTCTCGACCAGTCTCCTTCGACATGCCTTTGATCATGTCTTTGTACTCTGGGTGGGACATCACGACCTGTGTCATTTGCTGCTTCTTTGGCGCCCTGTCGTTGATCTTGACACGCTCGAGAAAGCGTCCAACTGAAACCTTGTCTTTGGCGCGAACACTGCCACCGTGCCATTGAAACCAGGTCTTTAATGCCTAAGAAGAGTGAGACTAAGTATCATGTCAATGAACAGGCCATAGAGGAGCTCACATCACGAAGAATCTCCTCCTCACTCCTAGCTCTCAGCTGTTCCTTTCTCTTGTGCGACCGGTCCCACTCCTTGACTTCTTCCGCCGACATCTTCGCTCGCTTCTCTTCATCTAGCACCTCCAAGGGTGGCAAGTCTTTCCTGCCCCGTATCTGATAGTCTGGAAATTTTTCTTTGAACTCGGCATAGACGTCGACGTAGAAATTCAAGCGCGCCTTACTTCGGGGCTTGAGCTTCTTGTACACCTGAAGTTTCTCCTGAAGAAACTCCAGCGGCTTCCCCTCGAAGTTACTTGGGTGTCCCACTTTCTTCTTCACCTTCGTGGACACAGTTGACAACGTCTTGTGAGGTGAAAACCGTGTTTTGCGTGGTGAAATCCCTGGCAAGACGTGTTTTGAAGACCTAGGCGTGGCAAACGGTGTGCGAACGGATCGTTTGGGAGTAGATGGGATGGGTCGAGTATTCAATGCATCTTGGGAAGTAGGAGAGGTTGAGTTTCCAGGATCCTTCGAGCCAGAGCCAGCCGTTGAGGTCAAATCGAGTGCCGTGGAATCATCTTGTTGGCCCAGCTGAGGCTCTGGGACGCTGGAATCTTTTTCGTGGGTTTCTAGAGGTCCCGGGACGGCGAGCGAAGCATCGGTTGATATTGAAATGGCTGTCAGATTGTCTTCCGCATTTCTCGAGGGTGTGACAGTCGGTGAGTCGTCAGGGAGGTTTGGTTGAGTAGAGGGGTCCATATCTGTGAGCAGTATAGTGAGCAACACTTTGTGATGAGTATAAATAAATGAATAAACCTACCTGGAGGCGTATTACTATTATCGTCTGCGCCAGAATTTTCTGTGGGAGACGGGGGAGTAGACATTATGGTGAGACGATCCGTCCTGGGGTTTTCGCAGGCAAAATTGCAAGGGTAAGGGACGGAAAACCAGGCTTGTTAGGAGGGTGGCTGAACGACAGGCCCGGTCGGCGCATCATCGCATCACCAAGCCAGCTGCCTAATTGGTAGAATTTGTTATTCGCTCTCAACCTGATGTCTCAAGGCATTTGTGAGTGTCTCATTCAAGTTCCACATTTGACAGTTATAGATTTGGCCATTTAATAGCAAAAAGGGCCTACGTCCGGCCTTGATGCTTGCTTGAGTACAATCTATTCACGATTTAAAGGACTAGCAAATATTGATGGATTTCGAAGATGATGCAATTAGAACTATGTAGCATGTGGGTCAGCAATCAATCGAAAGGAATAACAAATAACATATACCGGTTGCCACGACACGTCAATCCAAATCGGGATTGAACCACTGATCAGCAGCGTCCTCACTCAGAGCCAGAACCAATGCCGCACGCCCAGATCGGAGATACCTGCTGAGGGATCGATAAGCATGCTCGCTAGAGTTGGAGTAATCAGTACCGAGCTAGCTGTTAATGTCAACGTTTAAACTTACAGCCCATTGCAAGAAGTGACTCCAAAGTCACCGACGATGTAGAGGCGCCAATCCCCGTTGGTGGTTGATTCAGCGTTATCGTATGGTGGTGGGTCCAAGTCAGCGCGAGATGTTGAACGAGACGAACAAGATGGTGATGTCAGTGGAGAACGTATGAGGTTTGGAGAAGCAGACACCTCGGACACACTTCCATGGGCAGGTGCATTGACCCGCCTCTGAGGATGGGTGAATTGCATCTGGCCGTCGAAGGACACTGGAACTGCAGACATGATACCGGGGTGTAGATTTGCCAATTCCATCATCAACAGCCGTGGCCTAGCCAGCTCAGCATCACGTTGAGCAGCCTCCAAAGCCCAGGCGTTGCATCGATGATGTTGATCGCACAAACCCTTCCAATGCTGCCGAGCCTGTTCGATGGTCAGCCAGCCTTTGACGATATAGCGCTGCCCCTCGATAGTGTTGTTGGGGAGTTGGGCCATGATAGCGCTAGAGATACAAGTCAGCCAAAGTAACACATTCAAAGTCCAGCCACATACTTGAATTCCCTATATATCCCTTCTTTAACTGACCCATCTTGTCGTGGATCCAACAAGATGAAATAATTGTTTCCTTTGGCCGAGGGCTTGAGTAACGAGGCCGTGGCTGAGTTCTGGTAAAGACGAGGAGTGCAGGTGTAGGTGACTTGAGTGGGAGGAATGGTGACGACACATTTAATAGCATCGAGTAGCTTCTTGAAGTTCCAGTCGTTGTTGCTAGACGGCATGGTGTACTTGAGGATGAACTAGCACGTCGTTGATGCAGATGAAAGGATTGACGAGAACCGAACCACATTGTTGATACCATTACGGCAAACTCCGTCTTCTAACTCCGAGGTTGCACGGTGTTCGATATTCGATAATATGCATTCATTTATTCACCAGTACAATAGTCAGATACAATACAATACGTCGTGAATACAGGTATGGGCCTCCTGAAGCAGCTGTCAGTCCGTTAGCTATGGTAGCTCCACACTGCCAAGCCTGTAATGCCATCAACACCTGCTCTCCAGAGCTGGTGTTGACAGAGTAATACGCCCTCACCATGCTTGGAAGCAAGCGTGCCATCCATGGTGGCCCTCTTGAGCTCTTCGAGACCATCGACTATCTTGTTTAGACGCATGCAAACCCTCAGCGCGTGGTCGTACTCCTTGATGGCACCCTTCTCTTGAAAGATCTTCTCTGTAAACACTTCGGAATTCTTCTGTAGTGGTCGGAACACGTGAAAGGCCTTTCCCAAAGGTGAGACAGGATTGCGAGTGAGGGGGTCTGCAGTATCCCAGCGCAGGAGTCTGCCAACCAGAGAGTCGAAGTACTGCGACATCTTTGCCAATCGGGCCGTAGATTTGTTGAGGGTATTCTCGACCTTCCGCATGTTATGCAAGGGATCCGTGCTGTCAATGTGTTCAGAATTTAGTCGATGAGAAGATCTCAATTGGACTCACCTGGAGTATGGACGATTATCTGCAGCAACCAAATTTCTCTCGTGTTCTTCGCTCTCTAGTCTTTCTCTAGCATCCTTCAGGGCCTTTCTAACCGCGATTCTGAAGTCGAGAATGGTGATGTTCATATGAGAATGGTTGAAAAGTTGAGAGCATGCGTACTCTTTGGCATTGCGTGTTTCCTTCTTGTGAAGCAAGATCTTCTCTTGACACCTGAGAGACTCGTAACCATTAGCAGGGTTAGACACTGAGAGATATGACTGCATACTTGCGATAGTATCTTTGAGATTTTTCACGTTCAGCCGCGCGACGTTTGGCAGCGGATCGGTACAACTTGAGGCGAGGCATGACAATGGTCCGGAGGCAAGATATGCGTTACGCACTTAACGCTCATTTACCCTCAGGTCGATTTTCCTCACCTTTTCATTTATTACAGGTTTTGAATATGTTATTCATGGGGTCAAGCCGATCATCTTGGTGTATTTTTTAAGATGAACGGAGCAGAATTACAATGAGTATTCACGAAATGGATCTCACCGCGGTCAATAAAATTACTGAGCATCATGAATGGATCTCTGATCTACCTCAGTATTTACTTACTGACTCTTCACTTAGCCTCGCTTCGCTTACCTTCGTTACGAGGAAATCCAACAGCCTGTCAGCCTACCAGCTCTGGTCATACAAATCTGAGAGCTCTTGGGAGGTTACTGTGATCACCATTACAGAAGCTTTCAATACATTTGATTACATTAAATGCAACTACGCCTTGTCCGCATGTTAACTAGGCCAACTGTAAACACTCTAACTAGCCTGTACGCATTAACCTCCGGGAAATTTCACGAGTATAAGAGCACCCCAAATCATACACTACTACGGAAGGGAAAAAAAACGTTCTTGAAGCGAGGGTCGTGAATGATTTGGATGGTCGCCTCGACTGTGCTGAGGTCTATTGAATGCTTAGTACCATATCATTCGAAGCGGAATGTAAACTCACCCACTGTCTTGCCCATATTGATGAAAGACTCAAGGTGCATTGTCTGCGGGTCGACGACCTTTCCTACGGCGGTGATATATTTTGTAGGGCTTCCCCACAAGTCCCAATCCTGGTAGGACAGGACTTCAGTAGGTAGAAAATAAAGATCGTCAAGGAAAAAAATAGCTTACCGCGTCATAGGTCAGCGAAACATCGATACCGTCGCTAGTCTTGAGTATTGCACGGTTCTGATCCTCTAAGACCTACTGATACAGTGAGTGACGGGTCTGTATAGTAAGACGAAGCACTTGCCTTGATAAGCTCTCCAACCAGTCGAGCTCTTTTGTTGATGTACTGGGGCATCATCAACGCGTTGATATCTGGCGAGGTGACCAGGTGACCAGGTACCTCTTCTCGTGTCCTTGTCGTAGCCGTTACTGGTGAGGTTGAAGACTGGTCGGTCGTGGTGGCTTGCGCTTGATCGTTGTCGTTGTCGGCTTGTATATCACAAAGATGAGGATGAGATGAAGGATGCTGTTGAAGGGGCAAATAAGTAAGGGGAGAAGGAGGCGAAAAAACCAATAACCAATACCTGATTCTGATGGATAGGTCCTTTCCAGATGGGGAAGAGGTTCAGATGTTTTGGCGGGGTGCAGCGCGTCAGAATTTCCAGAACCTGCATGGAATAAATCAGGGATCATCAATCAACCCTAAAAGCAGAAGAGACGGCCAAATTGTTCATACTTACCGACCATCCTGCGAATTGGATCATGGCCACGTCCAATGCATTCTCCAAAATCCGCCCTCACTCTAAACGACAGTCTCCACGCAAACAATTGCGTCAAGTACTTACCAAGGCAGGCACCGTCCAGTAGAGGTCTAGAAAGTTTTCTGACTCACAGAACATTTCAGGAGGTCCTCTTTTTCAATGTGTCTGAGGAGCCGGAAATAGTACGGCTTCAGCGCTCCAGAATTGACCAACGTGATTTTTGGCCTTATCTCAATCCAGAATCCCAGGAGACGGGGCCCGTGCCACGCATCGAGAGTCTGCGCATTGAACCCAGTGGTGCTCATGAAGCCTTCCACTTGTTTTTCTTTGAGCAGACCAGGTGCAATGGGTATGACCTCAATGACTGTGTAACAAGGGAGCTTCAAGGGTATTGTGATGGGTGTCGTCGCCCGTGGTTCGGCCCCTTACTGGTCATATGGGACGATGAAGGAATGATAACGCCGGAAAATCTTGAGCTCCTGGGCGACCAGGTTTTGTGGTAAGCCTGTTGTGTTGATACCTTCTGCGTGATATTTGACCGAGTTCCGTAGTCACCTTAACAACTCATACGAGGATGTGGAGCGTGATGATTTGATCGAGTTCGATACTCCTGTTTCTGGATAGGAATACTTTCATTTATTGTGCGAGGTAGATTGTAATTGCAGTGGTACAGCCTATGAAACGATATATACTGGAGGGTATGAATAAAACAGAAGCCTTGAGGATAACAGTAGGCTGGTAAGAACAAGTCGCTAGTGAAAGAGAAAGTTAAGTCAAGGGACAATGCTCGTCCACTCAAGACGCACCTTATTGTCTGGTTTCCCTGCACCAGATGTACCTATACTTTTACAAATATAGTTGGCAGTTATCACAACGACTTTTGCAAGAATTTGTGATAAGGGTTTTTGCAAAAGCGGAGGACAAGTAATACAGACAGATAGGTGGTACTGTCCGCTTTGGGTGCTTCCAAATTGGGAAGGATCATTCCCACACCTTCTGGAAAGGGAACAGGCCGCTTTTTTGAGATCTGGAGATATTCCCACACCGCTTTTGGCATCCCAAAATGGAAGGTGCTCTTTCCATGATGTAACAGTGCGCTTTTTGGGCGCTTTTTTTGCGGAAAAATTATTCCCACACCTCCTGACATCATCTGGGTGCCTCCCTACTCCGCTTTTGGCTTCCCAAAATGAAAGGTGGCCTTACCTCATTATTTTCCACCTGGAATCAATGCATTGGGGGGCTATTGGGGCATGCTGGGGGGCTATAAAAATCGCATTTCTGAGGGAATATGTTCCAATATGTTCCAAAAGCATGCCCCTGCAATTGGGGGGCAGGGGAATGCAAAAAAAGCGGTCCAAATATGGTAATTCAGGAAAATGGCCTGTTGGATCTTGGGCTACAGGGCAGATATTGACATGGGGTAAGTTGGAGGACCTAGATACATTAAATACAAGCCTGGGGACACTAAATAGTACATAGATTGGTGGGATAATGGTGCTTAAATATCAAAAATACTGAAAATCTCCGAAATTAGGGGAATAAAATTACAGGATGGGATGTAGTGCAGCTGGGGCTTAGATATTGTAAATCAGAGATGATATATATGTCCCCTTGCTTCGTTTACAATCCTGGAGAGCTGCCTATTTTTCCAGATTTATTACAGCTAAATTCGCTTTTTTTGGACATTGGTAATACTATACCACAGGGAATGATTGGGATGGGCTAATTCTTGCTCATAACCCACTTTATGGTGTATAGATGATGAATATATATTTGCCCAAGCACTCCTGTATGTGCAACACCTTGTTCAATCCAATGTATTGTACAGTTATGTAACACAGGCAGTAGTACATGAATAGCACCTCAGGGAAGCATCCCAGCACCAAGGGGGATTTCAGAATCGAGTTCAGGCACCCAAAATACACTTTCCTACCATGAAAGGAAATTTTCTGAATACATCTGTATGTTGCTACATAAAAAATACATAAAAAATCGCATTTTTAGGGGTTTTTTTGTACTGGAGCATGGGGATTGCTCCTAAAATCACCAAAAATGAATGAGAGACCGTTCACTATGCATAGAACAGGAATATGAATTGCTTCCATGTATCCCATGACAGGAATCCATATGCCAGACTAATCAATTCCTGCACAATTACAGAAAACATGTACTATGGATGTAGTATTGCAAGGATTGATCTGGGGCCTTGGGGAACCTCAAAATCGAGTTCAGGATGAAAAATCAGTCAAGAATATATCCAGGGTTGAAAGGGATCCAATCACTGTAGCTTGAGATATGTATCTGACAAGTTTTATGCTTATAGTCAACATATATTGCACATATACTTGTGCATTTAACTTGATGTATGCATACTGAAGTCAATTGTGGATGGATTTCCTTCAACCCTGGATATGTTCTTGACTGATTTTTCATCCTGAACTCGATTTTGAGGTTCCCCAAGGCCCCAGATCAATCCTTGCAATACTACATCCATAGTACATGTTTTCTGTAATTGTGCAGGAATTGATTAGTCTGGCATATGGATTCCTGTCATGGGATACATGGAAGCAATTCATATTCCTGTTCTATGCATAGTGAACGGTCTCTCATTCATTTTTGGTGATTTTAGGAGCAATCCCCATGCTCCAGTACAAAAAAACCCCTAAAAATGCGATTTTTTATGTATTTTTTATGTAGCAACATACAGATGTATTCAGAAAATTTCCTTTCATGGTAGGAAAGTGTATTTTGGGTGCCTGAACTCGATTCTGAAATCCCCCTTGGTGCTGGGATGCTTCCCTGAGGTGCTATTCATGTACTACTGCCTGTGTTACATAACTGTACAATACATTGGATTGAACAAGGTGTTGCACATACAGGAGTGCTTGGGCAAATATATATTCATCATCTATACACCATAAAGTGGGTTATGAGCAAGAATTAGCCCATCCCAATCATTCCCTGTGGTATAGTATTACCAATGTCCAAAAAAAGCGAATTTAGCTGTAATAAATCTGGAAAAATAGGCAGCTCTCCAGGATTGTAAACGAAGCAAGGGGACATATATATCATCTCTGATTTACAATATCTAAGCCCCAGCTGCACTACATCCCATCCTGTAATTTTATTCCCCTAATTTCGGAGATTTTCAATATTTTTGATATTTAAGCACCATTATCCCACCAATCTATGTACTATTTAGTGTCCCCAGGCTTGTATTTAATGTATCTAGGTCCTCCAACTTACCCCATGTCAATATCTGCCCTGTAGCCCAAGATCCAACAGGCCATTTTCCTGAATTACCATATTTGGACCGCTTTTTTTGCATTCCCCTGCCCCCCAATTGCAGGGGCATGCTTTTGGAACATATTGGAACATATTCCCTCAGAAATGCGATTTTTATAGCCCCCCAGCATGCCCCAATAGCCCCCCAATGCATTGATTCCAGGTGGAAAATAATGAGGTAAGGCCACCTTTCATTTTGGGAAGCCAAAAGCGGAGTAGGGAGGCACCCAGATGATGTCAGGAGGTGTGGGAATAATTTTTCCGCAAAAAAAGCGCCCAAAAAGCGCACTGTTACATCATGGAAAGAGCACCTTCCATTTTGGGATGCCAAAAGCGGTGTGGGAATATCTCCAGATCTCAAAAAAGCGGCCTGTTCCCTTTCCAGAAGGTGTGGGAATGATCCTTCCCAATTTGGAAGCACCCAAAGCGGACAGTACCACCTATCTGTCTGTATTACTTGTCCTCCGCTTTTGCAAAAACCCTTATCACAAATTCTTGCAAAAGTCGTTGTGATAACTGCCAACTATATTTGTAAAAGTATAGGTACATCTGGTGAGAAGTACAAGGTTATATGGGACTCACCGGATCCTAGACCTAAGGTGAAGCAGGCAGTTGAGGAGGAGGACACTAGTGGTGAAGAGGACGACAATGACGACGGCGTTTTGAGCAATACAGACGACAAGGATGAGGAGTGACTGACTGGAGTGACTGACTTTATAGTCCATGTACATTGCATTGTTTGAGCGCTCGGGATTATTGTAATTATTATATTATTTTTCAGGTCGAATTCCACGCGGCTATATAAAATAAATATCTAAATACTATTTACAGCATATCCTAGGGGGTTAGCAGGCGTAAATTATTATTTATGAGGGATATTAGATGCCCAGGATCTGATCCCTGGACATTGCAATTAGCCATGGAATAATATGGCCATTGACATTGCAATGTCAGGACCATAGCGGGTGTTACACTTTAGCATTGTAGAGAAGGCCTCAGTTTTGGTAATTGAGCTTCCTTGCTTGCATGCTTTATAGAAGACAGTTTTTGTGGCTGTTTTCCGGCAGTTGTGCTGTAGTTTTACCTTAGAGAGAGTCAGATCACTCAAGGCAGTTTAGATCGAACCAAGATCAGCTTCATATAGCCCCTTGGCACCTTATTTCCTAGCTTATAGAAGCAAGGACAACCCTACTACACATCTATACAGGTGTACTTTCCTAGAACTTCAATGAATAGAAGTGATTTTACCCCTCTTGAGACCAAGCTTGAGTAGATATCTCTAAGCGCGGCAACTCTGATCACGCTGAACCACACTTGCACAACTACGCCACAGTAGAGTGCTTTTGTACACTGAGAGCAGTTATAGTATTAGGTGATTTCACCGAAACTAAGTGGTATTACCGTCTGCTTGGTTTCCATGTTGTATAGCGTGCCTACTTCATGAGTTGAAGTGCCACATAGTGTTTCCTATCCCCCAGTCTGTACCCTTCAAGTCTAAGGCCTCACCTTTCGACTTGTAACCTTGCGATCACCACCTTATTGTATCCCCTACCTTGCCAAGAGTCGTTGAGCTCATGCAGTTGTGTTGTGTGTCTTCATCTCTGAAGCAACCTCAGAAAGAAAGATCTCCCCACGGCAAGCTTACTCTGAAACTCTACTTGAGTTTTATGTATCTTGTTTGGCCTTACCACAGGATTGCTGTCTTAACCCCATGAACTTGTATTTCTGGCAGACAGGCATTGTGCTATCCGAACTAGCTTGGGTTTTGTTTGTGTTAGTTGGTTGTTTTGTGTTGGTGTGGTTTGTATTGTGTGCAGTGTTAGTTTCATGTGCCATCGTATAGCTCGCCTCCTAGCCCAGCACTCCAAGTCGCTGATACGCCTGACTTTAATCACTTCTTTTTCGAACGCAAATACGCTAGTTTTGCACTTTATTATTGTTGCATAAACACATAATGGTTATAGAAGGACTAGTATGAGCCCTGAATAGCTAGTCATGGTACGGAAGGTGTTTTAGGGTGTTATATTAGTGGATCCTGGTACAATGGTACGCCCCACATGGGGTATCTGGCCACCAACTTTTACTCTACCAGTGTGTCGAAGTACAATCACCTCCTGAAAAACTGTAGGGAGAAGGTCCTTAAGTGAATTCACTCGGACTACACCTAGATCACCTACCGGAACGCACCAAAGGTATTCTTACAAGTAATTTACCCTTCAAACACCCAGAAGAGTAATACTGGCTCGGAGCATCACTCGGAGACTGATGGCAAAGGGGGAAACTGATCGGAAATCACCGATGCCGGATACGGCAAGGGTCTAGAGACCGTCGGCGAGAGTGAACCTATTGATCGGCAGCGAGGCAAAGCTGTTGCAAACCGTTGTCACAGTGGCGAAAGCGGATTCCCTCTGATATAACCTTAATTGGAAACACGTCCACATGGAGTGGATAAGAAAAAATTTAGAGGCGGCGTTATGTTGGAGGAACGGTGTTGAGCGATGAGGAGCTCCGGGAGACCCGGCCAGGCCTCCGATTGGTGGAAAAGCGCTTGGCGCATGAAAGAAAATTTTTATAAAGGCTAAACGCCTAACCGTCGGCCGGATTCAACTCCTGTACCTAAAACGGGGTTAGAGTGTTTACTACTACGCTTGACACGCTATTTGGCCCAATAAGGACGTTGTGACCTATAGATTTCCCTGAGTTTTATATTTGCTCGGTTTATCTCTCTACGACTCTGTTTCATCTCTTGGACGTCTCGTTCCGCATTATCCGACTTCAGATTACCTATTATTTAGTTTATTCCACCTTGGAACAGTATAAAAAGGACACCAAATGTACGGGGACCGCTGAGGAGTCTGCCCCCCACTGTTGCACGTTACGCGGTGTTATGTGGTTATCAGTACGAATAGATTGCTATTGTCCGATCAAACTCTACCCAAGTCAGGCCCTAAGCCTTTATTGAGAAACTAGTTGAGATCTTACTGCAGACAAGAACTTGAGAGTCGCGATAAAGACCAAGTTTGTGGCTTCTGTGTATTGCTCTACACTTCTCCTAAAAAAATTTTTATTAGTGG
>JAYKXP010000168.1:0-91159 GCA_037176845.1 Paramarasmius palmivorus | reverse complement strand
AACAAAATAAAAAAATACTTAAAGAAAAGGATTATTATGATTGATGAATCCGTTGTGAAGTTAATTTTTTAAAAAAAAAGGTGATAAATATAGTGAAATGTTTTTATTTATGAATGATGCTGAATCTTTTGATTATGATCCTGAAAGAGATGGAACTTTAGATAAAGTTCGAGTAAAAACGGATAAAATAATCTCAGATTTTAAAAAATCTGAAAAAAATTCTGGATATGAAGGAGATTTAGAAGATAATTAAGACATGAAATAAAGATAATAGTATTATGCCATCACATTCTTTCCTTATGGCTCATTATGGTATCTTCTTCGAATTCGAATAATAAGGAGATTCAAGAGGAATAAACTCTAAGGCTCTAAGCAGCAAAGGATATATCTTTCTACTTTAAAGTAATATTAAAGATATTAAACTTTACTAATGTTTATTGCCATTTAAATCTGCAGAGCAAATTCATACATAATATAATTTTAAAGTAATTATAAATATAAGGTTAAAAATAGGCTGTAGCTATGCATGATATAATTACAGCAGCAAAGCATTAATAATATTTCCTTTATAAAAGCATAAAAGTATCTCAAATTTATTAAATTAATATAAAAAAAAAAATTAATATTTTTAATTCAATAATTATATATAATTTCTTTATTTAAAAAACCAATAATTTAATAATATTGTAACCAGTATTATAATTTTTACTAATTTTAATTAATTAGATTTTTTTATACTGATCCATAGATTTTTTAATCATGAAACTTTACATCGCAGGGAGAAGAATTTATAATTTATTTACTTAATTATCTTTAGCAAGTATTAAGTATGAAATATATTAGTAAATATTATTATAGGTAATTATTTAAGTAACTTTTTAATATATAAGTCTTACTTAACTTACCAAAAAAATAAAATATAAAATTTAAAGCCCAGTGTTTAACAAATAATTATTAAATTTATTATTAAATGATTGATTATAGTATTTATTGTTTTATAAAATATGCTAAATTTTTGAAAATTTTATCGATCAAATCTTTTATTTTAAAGATGTATTCTTGCTCAGGCTCTGCAGCCGTAATAATAACTTATTCTTCGACTGCTTCTGCCTTGCTATGCATGGAGGAGCACTCTTAATAGTCCTATAGTTTTTTGCGCTCCTCTCCCTCCTACTTGCGGAGCAGGGGCTACAGGCTCCTACTTGCGGAGCAGGGGCTGGATATATAGGAGTGTTCGCTTCTAGGCCTACGGAGTCTACGGATAAGTAGTTTATCGGCAAGGTAATATATTATATATTTTATTAAGAACCAATACTTTAATTATCCTCGCTGCTCCGTTTGGATCACTAAGATCACACTCAATAATTTTTATTTTATTACTATATTTAATTATTTTTAAGGGTACCATAGACGTAGAAAGAAGTGCTATAAACTTATTATCGCTTTTGAGCGAAGCACATGTTTTTATGTAAAGTTACTAATAAATTTTCTTCTAAAAAAAATAAATAGAGCCTTAAGGTATTAGTATTATAATGGCTTTATCTTTTTTTAATTAATTTTAATAAAATTAGATTATCGTTAAAAAATATAATATATTAAGTTTAATCTTTTTTTGATAAAATATATAAATAGTCATAAAGATAAATTAAAAAAAATAATATCTAAAAGAGGTAAGATTAGTTTAATGGTAAAACAACGTCTTGTGGCGACGATATTTGGAGTTCAAGTCTCTGATTTTACCCTCACTCACTAGTGGCACTAGATAATGCATCTATTCTTTGTTTATTTTTTTGAGGACAGTGCTGCTTAGCAGCAATGAAATTTTATTTTTTTAAGTTTACTCTTACTTTTTTTAGTACCGTAAGTAAAAGTAGGACTTATTGTTAATAAGAAAATACTAAAGTGTTGGACACTAACCCGTTAATCTTCCCAAAACTTAGTAAAAATTATATATTTCTTATTTCGCCTTCTTCTTCCTACGCTACGCACCGACGCAGAAGAGGAGGAATAAGCTCCTCCAGCTAATACTCCGTTCGGCCGCTCAAAAGGATGCGAGAAAGGAAGAAAAAAATTTATTTTTAATTTAAGTTATGTAACTAGTTTAGCCTCTGTTTATCGTATCGTACCTCACTATATACATAAAGTTTAATTTTATAATTTTTTAGGTGGCACTCAATTCTCTTTGCTACGTTTTCACTATTGCTAGTACTAATTTTAGTAAAGAGGACCAGCAACAAACAATGTCATTTAATGTCAAATGATTGTCTCCTCCATGCGAAGCATGGAAGAAGCTGCCTTGCTTAGCATGGGGTGAGATAAAAGCTTGTAAATTAAATTTAATCTTCTATTTGGATAAGTAGAGGATAATAGTATTTAATATATTAATAAAGTCCTCAAATATTACTAGGTAACTTGATCAGTTTAATGTAAAAATTTTAGTGTAAGTTTAATGAATAAATTTAAGAGTGTAATATAATTGGTCAGTATGTTGATCTCCAAAATCAATCGTAGGTGTTCGAGTCACCTCATTCTTGTAAATTAAAAAAAAAGGGCCCTTAGCTTAATAGGTAAAGCATCTAATTGTCAATTAGGGTTATCCCAGTTCGAATCTGGAAGGGCTCGATAAATAATTGTTCCCCTTGCTTCGCATTAACCCTGTTCGGAGCAACGCAAAATAAACTCTACACTACTAAAAATGCTTTTTTTCATCATATAATAGAAGCAGGGTAAATTGTATTTTTTAGATTTTAATTTTTTAAACTTTTAATCTAGGTAGATTGGTTAAAGTGTTGTGAAACTTTTAGAAAATTCCTAAAATTATTATTTTTGCAAAGCAGCGATTCAAAAGAGGGGAGTGTATTAATAATACTTATATATTTTTAATTGCATTGTGTATCCCCTGCTCCGCAAGTAGGAGGGAGTTTAATAACAATACTTCTTAGGGCTTACAGGAGTAAGGAATAGAGCCTTTGCTTAGCATGCAGTCAAAGTTGTACTCCTTCCCTCCCTATGGGCCCTATGGGAGGGCGGGAGCAAAAAAAGCCTATAATTTAATGGTTAGAATAATTTCTTGATGAGGAATCTGTAGAAGTTCAAATCTTCTTGGGCTTAATTACTTATATAAACTAATAACTATAAAAAAAAAAGGAATATTTTTATTTTAATAAAAAAAATTAATTTAAAAAATTCTTTTTTTTAAAAGATAAGCTAAAGCTAAATATATAGTAATTATATATTATTTTTATATAGTTTTATATCTATAAAAATTTTAAACTTTAGCCACTTCAAATTTTAATTAGAAAAACTAATACTATTTGAAGGTTAACCTTCACTCTATATTTTAAGTAATATTTATTCTATGCATTTTTTCTAAACGTTAAATTTTAATTATTAGTAAGTTAGTAAGATTCTCCTTACCTTATAACTGCTTCTTCTTAGAAGAAAAACAGCATCTGTTATTGCTTGCATCTAAACAGAAGCTTAACTGCTAAGTAGAAATTCATCCTTGTTCTTAAAATAAAAACAGAGTATAAGAAATAAAGCTAGTTTTATCTATTCTTAATAATATTTCAGTAAATACTTTAGGCCATAAGGCTGCGTTTACCTAAAATAGACTTATAACTAGGCTACAGGTAAGCAACATAGCAAGAGTGTTTCTAAAATTAGAGCAAGCTACTTTTTAAATAAAGTTGCTCTAGCTCTAAAGAGTGAAGAAAAAAAGCAAATATTCTTAAATAAATTTATTATTTAATTAGTTGCTTTTCTAATAAACTAAACTATTAAAAAAAATATTGATTATCTTTATACCAATATATTACTTAACCTTAATTCAAAAATAGAATATTTATAATTATTATCAATTACTCTCTTACCTACTACCTTGCTACGCAGCTATAAGGAGGAGTGAGCAGACGAAATTAGCGAAAATAAATAAAATTATAAGTTTATTATATTTAATATAAATAATCTTCGATCTATATAAGGTTTTAAAATATTGATGTATTGCCATTCCTAAATATCATAAATCAAACAAAATTTTAACTGTGGAATTGCTCAGCATAGTTAGCTATTTAAGCTTGTAAAAGCTGCTTTATATTGAGCTTGTTTAACTTAACTGCTTTGGCATCAAATGTTCCATATTGCCTCTCTCTTTCTATCTTTCACTTAATAATAATACTCCTCCTTATTTGTAGGTTTTGCTTATTCTTCGAAGAATAAGAAGAGAGAGAGTAGCATATTAAGAAGGATATTATTAATAAACAGATATGTACAGATGGCTAAAGATAATTATAAAAAAAATTTTTTTTATTTACTTTATATTTACATAAATAACAATGAAATACTTAAAAAAATTAAAAAACAAAAAATACCCGTTCGTGAAAAGCGTGCAAAGAAAAAAAACAAAAAAAAGTGCGCTTACACACAATAACTTATTAATTAATATTATTAAAAAATATAAATATTTTATTAAAGGTAATGATAATGTACAGTCATATAAAACTATTTTATCAATAGTACCTAAAGGAGGAAGCACTGAACAGCTAGCGCAAAATAATATTATATCTCCATTTTTAGATCTGCCTACACATGTTTCAGGTGAATCTCCTAATCATATCTATAATAACTTAAAATATAACCAATATATTCGACAAATTTTAAATGTAAAAGGTGATAAATTAGAAGAAAAAGCTAATTATATGTCATTTCAACCAGAATTAATAGAACCTGCTTCTTCTTCGAATAATAAGGAAGAGGATAATATAAAAATTGATAAAAGAATTTTACCTATTTTTAGTGCTCCTATTATTTTAAAAAAAATTAGTGATAAAAAAAAAGGGATTACTTCTTCTACCTTAGTTGCGGAGCAAGGATCAAGAAATAAAAACAAATTAAATTATAAAATTACTAACTTTAATAAAAAATTAAAAAAATTAGTCAAATTGATTAAAAAATATAATTTAACTATGAATTCATTCAAAGGAAGTAAATTAGATTTAATATTATACTTAAGAAATAATTTATATTTTAATTTAAATATTCGTTTTTCTAATATTTTTTATAAAATTAATTTGATTAGTCCTGCTCTTAGAAGTCGAAGCAAAAAAAGAGAGGGCTTCACCTTATTATTCGATGAAGAAGCAGAAGATAATAAAAGATCTATTTATAATTTTTCACTAGGTGCTGCTTCACACCTGCAAAATATTTCTTCCTCAAGCTCTGCTAGAAGTGCAGGAAGATTTATCTTACCTACACAGCCTTCGCTAAAAAATGACTTAATAGACACTTATAAAGATATAGTTAATAATAAAGAAATGGATAATTATAACTTATTTTCTAGCTTATCCTTAAAAAATTCTAAATCTTTAACTCCTAACGTTTATACACCAATTAATGAAAAAAAAATTAATTATTTATTATTAAAGTTAAATAATTTAATGAAAAAAATAGAATATATAATTAATATAATTAATATAAACGAAATATTTTTAAAAAATTATAATTCTATTAACAATGAAAATAATATTGATCAGTTAACAGTTAGCTCAACTGAAGCTAAAGGAATGGATAAGAAAAAATTAAACTCATCGCTTTTAACAAGCCATTCCATTTGGGGAGGAGAAAAAGTTGAACAAAAAGTATCTTATGCTATGCCTGTAACATCTGCTACTAAATCAAATAAAAATTTAAATATATCTAATATCTGCTTCTCAGAAGTTGAAGAAAATACTAATAAAAAAGATATATATTTAAAAATTACTAGTCCATATATTGCAGATCAATCTACGCTAAACACTAATAATATAGCTGCTCCGTTCGTTGCGGCGCAAGAGCAAGAAATAATTAATGAAAATAAAATAAAAATAGAAGAAACTATTAAATCAATTACTAAAAGCTGTGCAGTAGACAGCCAATCAATATTGGAGGCTAGTTCAATATCCCTTTCTGCTTCTCCAGCAAAGGAAGAAATACTAAGCAAAGAAGGTGTAGCAGAAGTATCATCTCTTCAAGATAAAGGTATATTTACTAAAAAGTTTGATTCTAAATTTGATACTATTTCCTTAAAATCTAATCCAGTTGATTTATTATATTTTAATAATAATATTAATCAACCAATTATTAATAAATATTTAAAATCAATGAGTAGTTATAATATGGTAAGAAATGGAACTATTATGTATTTTTCTAATATTATTAGTTATAATTTTTATAATAACAATTTAAGACCAGAAGCACAAAATATTTATAAATTATTATATTCTTCATTTAGAGCTATGAATTGTTTAATTAGTAAACCTATATTTATTATTAAATCAAATAAAATAACTATTCAATTGTTTTATTATTTATTAGGCCCTAAACAACTTAAAGGTAAAATTTATAACTTTAAAAAATGAAGTGCAACATTAAATAATGCATTAAAAAATTATGTGTGATTAAAAAAAAAATCAGATTATCATTTTACATTAAAAAAACGAATAAGAAAAAAATTCAGAAAAATATATATAACAAATAAAATAGGATTAACTAATTCTTATCCTTTAAAATTAAAAAAATTAATTGAAGTTTTAAACAATTTATTTAAAAAACCTGTTGAATTAGAATTAATTAGATTACATTATCCTTATAATGATAGTAATATTCTAGCAAGACTATTAGGTTTTATGATTAATAAAATAAAATTTAGAAGAATTACTAGAAAATTAATTAGAAAATCTATAGTAAAAAATATTAAAAAACAGGATAATAAGGCTTCAAGCGCATCCGAAAGCAATGTAATTCCAGCTTTCTTAACTGGTTTAAATATTAAAGTAGCCGGACGTTTACTAACTTATAAAGCTGTACCTCGTAGAACAGTAAAAATGATTAATAAAGGATGTTCTTCTATAGGAAAAATTAATTATACTGATTTATCTAGATATACAAATAAAAATAAAAGAGGTGCATTTACTATTCTTGTAAAATCTTCACAAAATTTCTTTTAAACTATTTTAATATTATTATAAAGATATTTAATAAAATAATATCTAATTAAAAATTTTTAAATTTAATACAAAAAAAGGATAAAATTAAAATTAACCCCCATACTCATACTAACTATTTTATAGACCAATGCTTTGGTACTATACACTACTAGCCTTTTACAAATTGCTACGTGTTAAGTTAGCAAAGTTTGTGGTAATAAAATTAAAGATAAAAGTCTTCGTCTTCTGCGTAGCAAGAGAAATCACTTGTCTTATTTACTTTAGGCTATGCTTATCTCCTTAATGACATATATGAATGGTTGGATGTATGTGCACTACACATCAAATTATTAAAAGTAGGCAACACTTCTTCCGTAGGAGGAGCCCTGCAGTAAAGCTATAAATAAAATTTTAAACCCAGCTAAAAAGAGGTAGGCCATCACAGTAAGCATAGATAAAGCTTTTTGCATATATTTCTAAAAATTTACTAGGGAGGCGAAACCGAAGCATGCACAGTTTATAAATTAGCAAATGGGTACTTCCGAAGGAGGCAGCTGCTTATGCAAAAAAGTATAATTAGATAAATAGATAATAATAAAATAATGATACAATAAAAAATAAAAATTTTTAAAAGGATCGATGACAATATTGTAATAACATCAAAGTATTTTAAAGGGGTTATTAAGGATAACTATCAAATTTATATAAAAGGAGGGTATTATACCAAATGCTTTCAAAAATATTTTAATATTTTTTTAACCAGAAAGCGATCCTAAGGTAAACCTTAATTATTAAATACTTCCTGAAGTAAAACATTTTATTAAGGAAAGGAAAGGAAATCAACCGAGACTCCGAAAGTAATGGTGAGTGAAATCGGATTAGCCTAATTTACTTATAAATTAAAAAATAAAATATTTAATTTTATTAACATAATTAATTAATTTTTTATGTTCAAAAATAGGTGAAAAATATAAGTAAGTCCTGTAAATTTATAAGTAATTTAATTATAAAATATAAAAGTACGACGAGAGATAACTTGTTGGAATATAGGGGAACCATCCTCTAAGGCTAAGTATTATAAATTTAGTGATAGTGAAAAAGTACTGTAAAGGAAATGTTTTGAAACAAAAATAGGTTGTTATACCAAAATTCTTAAATTTTACCTATTTATTTAGGTGTTTAAATTTAAGTTTGAAATAATATTGAATTAGTAACTCTATAAGCAGTCGAAATTCTACTTTAAATAAAGATTAATGAATGACGGCGTACCTTTTGCATAATGGGTCAGCAAGTTAATAGGAGTAGCAAGGTTAAAAGCCCTAGCGAAAGCGACTGGACTATAATAATATAGTGATGGATAAGTTACTTCTATTAGACCCGAAGCGAGGTGATCTTACTTGGACCAGATTATAATTGATCGAACGGGTGAATGTTGCATAATTCTCCGATGAGTTCAAGTAAGCGGTGAAATGCCAATCTGACCTCGTGCTATCTGGTTTTCTACCGAAACATATTTAAGTATGACATCTACAAATTATAGATTTATGGAGGTACAGAAAGGCAACTCCCAACAAGAATTAGGTTTAGTATGTAGTAATTTATTTTATTGCATCGTACCTTTTTGGCGTTTAGGATGCGGGGACGTAGAACTCTTACCTTTGGAGGCGAATCTCGGAATTACATAAATTGATAGTAGATATTCAGACTATTCATGCTAAGTTGAATAGTCAAGACGGAAACAGCCGAGAACACAGATCAAGGTCCCAAATGATTGTTAAGTGAAATTAAGGACGTAGCATAATCGAGTACAGCTGTTAAGTGAGCCTGGTAGTCGCTACTTATAATGATCGTATGTAACAACGCATCAGCAGAAAGACTGTAGCGCCGAAAATTTAACGGGTCTTAAACAATCAACCGATATCGTGTTGGTATAGAATAAAAAATTTTTTTAATTTTATTCTTTATCTAGGTAGTAGAACATTCAGTCAATCTATTGAAAAAATAGTGTTTCATTATTTATAGAGGCAACTGAAGAGAGAATGCTGACATGAGTAACGTTAAAGAAGATTAAAACTTCTCGCCGAAAACGAAAGGGTTACAAAAAAGTGTTAATGCGGCCTCTAAGGACCCTAACCAAAGTTATGGCTGATGAGTAAATAATAGAAAGTCCTATCATAATTATAAATTAATGGACCAGGAAATTAATATTTAATAATAATATTATTTTAATAAAATTAAATAAGTTAAACAAATTTGGTAACAAATTTGGCAGAATATTTTTCTATTATTTTTTAAATAATTTAAATATAGTCTATTTTATTAATTTAATATCATTGAACTACCGTACCCTAAACCGACACAGGTTCGTAGGTAGAGTATACTAAGGCGTTTGAGCTAAAAGTTGTTAAGGAACTCGGCAAGATTACCTCATAAGTTTGACGATAAGAGGTACCTCTTATATATTTACTATAATTTACACTCCTCTGCTTTCGCACGAAAGAAATTTTCTTATATTGCAAGGCTTAGTCTGTGATACAAGGGAGTTGAGGAGGCTGATTTATAGCTTATTTATATAAGGTGGTGGCACAGAATCGGAGGCCCCGACTGTTTACTAAAAACACAATTCAGTGCGATGATGAATATCATAGTATACTGGATGAAATTTGCCCAATGCCATTAACATAAGAGCGGTCATAGTAAAATGTGACTAATTGAAAGTCTGGTTAATAGCGGTCTTAACCTTGAGGATCCTAAGGTAGCAAAATCAGTTGGCCGTTAAATGCGGTCCGGTATCAATAATGTAACGATGGTCTCACTGTCTCTACAACTTGCTCAGTGAAATTGAATTACCCGTGAAGATGCGGGTTATCTTCAGAGGGACGGGAAGACCCTATGCAGCTTCTACTGTAGTTAGTTATCATGTAAATCTAGAACAACCTTTTCAAATAGAAAATAGGGATGTCGATAGACTTCTGGAAACCTTATAGTTAAGGTTGGGTTTATGTTTACCTTATTTGTATTCTATACGAACAAAAAGGGAGAGTTGACTAATTGGCAGTTTGACTGGGGCGGTCGTCTTTAATAGAGTAGCAAAGTACATCCAAATTTTTCAAAACAATTAATATGTAATATATATAATATTATTTATTAAAATTATCAAACCAAGTCTAAGTAAAATTTTTATTTTAGACTAAGGAGATAGTCTGAGAAAAAAGACTGTCGTTTAGTGAAGCTGTAATCAGTATAGCTAAAATTTTTATATATTAAAAAATTTAATTTTTCACAGATAATCTTTCCCGCTTTTTTAAAATTTAATAAATTTAATTAAAGAGGGGAAAATACTTAATTTTTAATTAAGAAATTAAAAAAACTTAGTTACTCACCTTTTCTGCAAACACAGAAGGATAATCTTTAAAAAAGATTTTTCTCCCATATCTTCTTTATTCTTTTACATGAATGGAAGACTAATTTATTTTATATATTAATGTAAAATGGGGGGATGAGGGACTATAAAAAATTAAAATTTATTCTTGTTAAATTATAACAAATTTATATTTTTAACTGGAATTAAAAAAAAATTAACATTAAAAAAAAATTAACATTAAAGTTATTAAAGGTATAGCTAGACATTGAATGGAGGTCAATCGACCAGTGAAGGGTCGCGCAGAGTTTAATGGCGGAAAGCATGCCTAACTGAAAGACCTATAAGTCGCACAGATACGTAAGTAGGGCATAGTGACCCCTCGCTATAGTATGGAATAGACGGGGATCAATAAATAAAAGTTACGCTAGGGATAACAGGCTGATCACCGACGAGAGTACACATTGTCTCGGTGGTTTGGCACCTTAAAAAACAACTCCTTCAGCGTTCACTCCTCCGCAGGTCGTAGGAGAAGCAAGAAAAAAATTTATTTATTTATAAATAAACATCGGGGAGTCTTGATAGTAATATCTAGATAGAAATTGGCTATATGCTGGAACCCCCTTAGAGTTTTTAATACTTTTTATTAAATACAGCTGCAAGCAGCAGAAAAATGAAAAGTAACAATTTAAAAAATTGGGCAATCAGCAGGGAAGTTATTAGTATAGATTTAAGCTAATCGTAATACTAATTAACCCCTCAACGACTACACGCCAAAATCCAGAGCTGTATAAATTGTGCTCTTTATACTGGATTAAGATATAGTCTAAACTTAACTGAAAGGTTAAGAGTTTTGCGATGTCGACTCATCCTATCCTCCGGGGGAAGAAGCTTGGAAGGGTTCGGCTGTTCGCCGATTAAAAGGGTACGCGAGTTGGGTTTAATACGACGTGAGTCAGTATGGTCCCTATCTTCTGAAGAGATAAGTAGTAAAAAGGGGCAGACCTTCTAGTACGAAAGGATCAATAGGCTGTGTTTCTCTAGTGTACCAATTGTTTTTACTTTATTATAATGGACTCAATTAAAATCTAATTGAGGAAGGCGCCCTCCGTTAGAGCTACTTTTTTAGCTTGAGCGAAGGCCTCCTTTTTATAATTTATTATTTATTAATTGTTTAGCCTAAGGTATATAAATATTTTAGGTTAAGAAGGAAATTTTAAATATAAAAAGGTAATAATTTAGGAACGCATAGTTGGGTAGCCACAAACATAATAGATAAGTGCTGAATGTATATCAAGCAAGAATCTAACCCCTAGATACTAAAAACGGATCTTTTTACTTATTAGATAAACATTGTTTAGCATATCGTAAAAAGTCTAAAACCGTAAATTAAGAAATAGAACATTTCTAGTTAGGCTGCAAATGAGCTTACTGTAAAGTATTAAGTTTAGCAGTACTAATTTATAAATAAACTTGATGTTAAAGGTTGTTATTAAAAAAAAAAAATAAAACTATGTGTCCTTCCCAAAGTGATGATGCACTCCTCCCTTAGGCTACCTACGGAGGAGCAAATGCTTGATTATTACCTACATTCTACACGTTTGCATCGTAATAATAAAAATTGTAGATGCTCCGTTCAGATGCAGCCCTAATATAAGTGCGAGTGTGTAGAGGAAAGGTTCTTTTTTTTTCCTCCTATAGAACTGGAACTATAAAGAGCTTAGGCTAGGGCTACTTGCTTCTAATTTGGTTTAATGCAAAGCAAAGACTCTGCACCGTTTAATTTAAAAATAAGATTTATAGTGATCATTAATTAAATTTTTTAAGCTACACTCTACAAAAACTCTAGTATGTAAGAATACCACATAAAATTATTTGACAAGGGATATGATATAGTGATATATCTTCGACTGCTTCTTCCTTGCTATGCATGCATGGAGGGAGAATAGTATATTTCATATTAAAGATGGATGAGATTTATACTATTTTATATTTAGATGAGGGTGCGTATAAATTATTATTTTTATATTAATATTAGTAAATGATATTGGATGAGTTGCTATAAAATAAATTATGTAAATTAAATTATACATAAAATATATTATGATTAGCTTAAAATACATCTGCTCCTTCCCCCTCCCATCCCTATAGGAGTGGATCCTGCAGAGCAAGGGGGTAAAAATAGGATGGATAGATGCCAATATCTATTTTTTAAAATTGAATTAGATTTTACAAAAAAATTAATGGTATAATTAATCACTAATAATTAATTTAAAATACATCTAATCTTTTGCAAGCAGCCTTTCTCTAGTTCCGTATAAGGGTAATTACTATTATTGCTTTGCATGTATCCATTCCTATGGTTCTAGCCCATAGCTTAAGCAAGAACGGAACGTTCTTGAAAAGTTTGAGCAGCCCTACATAAGCTGGAGCAAAAAATGAATACTTATACATTAAGTTTTTAAGCTACTATAGTTAGGCAAAGGTGGATAATTAAATATTTTTAATTAATTTTTATTACTTAATTTTGTTATATAAATTCTAACTACTTGTAATAATGTAAATAATGGAAGTATATATTTTGATAATATATAAACTAAAATTAATAATACTGAAAATGAAAAGATTATTTGATTTAAAAAAGAAAATGGTACAAATTGAGGCATTATCGAGAATAATATTTATAAAAGGTGTCTCATAAAAAGATCTATTTCTAAAGTTATAGGGAGCCCGCCCGCCCTCCCTCCCATAGGGAGGGAGGGATGGTAGGGAGGGAGAAACTATAACATAAATGAAATAACCAGGGTATCTTAAAAGGCTAAATGCAATTTAAGAGTGCTTCGTTCACCTTTTCCGTTCGTGTTTACAGGCTCCGTAAGAAGGATGTGTAATCACATAGGGATTGGTGAATGCTAGCCAAACAAAAAAAAAATTTAATTATAATTATATAAGCATTATATTTGACTCTGCTAAGCAAGTTACAAGAATGGCTTCGCAAGAATGATTCCATCATTTCTTGTTCTCGTTTAGATCAATTGTTAGCACAATAATATATTTTTTTTTTAATAAAGGGTATATACTTAAAATTTATTATTAAGTACATCTTTACATTAATTAAAAATAAGAGGGATTAATTTATCTTTTATAACTTAAAAGAATTTAACCTTCTTCTTTTAATAAAAAGATATTTAAAAAAATTTTCTTTTTAAAAGTAGAAGAATTTATTAAATAAGGAATTTTTAACTAAAACAATATCCTACCGTTAACATTAACTCAACATTGACCTTAGCCTTTACAAATGTTAACTCTCCTGCGGAGAGATTAGCTTTCCTGTAACGCTAGTAGTTTATTACCTCACTAGTATAGTTAATAACTATCAAAAAAATAAAGTAAAAATTAGCAAAAGAATTAGCAAGGTACGAACTATGAAATTCCAAACCGCCTGCTTCTTCACCTTCTTGCGGAGCATGAAAAGAAGGAGTAATAGCGGCGAAACCTTAAATCATAATAGGTAATTGGTAATTTAAATAAAATTTTATATAAAAGAGTTAAGTTACAGATGGTTTTCTGTAGTAGACCTGCAAAGTCTAACTTTTAGGGTTCAATTCCTTCTTAACTCTATAATTTAAATATTAAATTTATTATTAAATTTACTTTTTTTATACGTCATTTATCAGCTTAATTTATGATTTATTAAGATAAGATTAATCAATTACAAATAAATATAAATTTGTGTTCGATCGCAAGCATATATCCTTCTTCTTGCTCCGCACTATAGGATTACTAGTGTTGAGTAGCAAGGAGCAGTATGGATAGTTCTTCTTGCGCGTGGATAGATTGTTCCGTTCGTAGAGCAGCATCAGCGGCCTCCATATTTATATTATATATTTAAAAAAATTTATAAATAAAAGAGTAGTATTTTATATAAATAAAATAAATAAATAAATTAAATCGTATTTAATTTTCTTAGTTTAATTGGTTAGAACTGCATTCTTCTAAAGTGCAAATTTTGGTTCGAATCCAAAAGAAAATATAAGTATAAAATAATACTTTTCAACGTTCTAACGATATACATATTTACTTATATATAAATGAGTACACTAATTTGCTATTGCTTCATGCATGCTTTTTATTATTTTTATTCTTTTTCTGCTTTGTTCTTTACTAAACACTCTAATTGTTAAAGGCTTCCTTCATAATAAAGACTATTCATGCATTCATTTATTTGTTTTGTTAATTTGTTCTTCTGCGTAGCAAGCGCAAGAAGGAGGAGTTTTATTCGCTAGACCTACGTAGGAGATTACTCCATTATTAAAATTATTTTATTGTTAATATTTAACTTTTTTATGAAGTATACTTCTTACTTTTGAAGCTGCGTTATCTAATAATACAAATTTTCAGTAGTAGGGCCAATAGTTCATTCTTTAAGCCTCACCCAATGGAACTGAGTGCAGTAAAATATAAATTATTAAATAAATACGAGTATAGTTAAGTGGCTATAACCTCTACCTTCCAAGTAGATATCATCAGTTCGAATCTGATTATTCGTAATAAAATAGATCAATAAGTATTGTCTAGTTTCTCTTCAATATAATATATATTTAATTAAATTATCTTTTTAAAAGTAAATTAATCATATGTTTTCTGCAAACGCACGGTAAGTTAATATTTTTCATCAATTTCTCTACTTTAGTTAGTGTTATTATCTTAAATAGAAGCGAGTTTCATCTCCTGCTTTTTGCTAACTCTATAAATGTTAATGTAAACTATAAAACTTTGCGCTACTTCACACTAGTAATCCTATAGTGCGGAGCAAGAAGAAGGCTCATTCATGCTTCTTCCCCGTTCGGATGAAAGGAAGAAGCTTTATAAGCTTTCGCAGGAACGGTGTATTTCTCCTGCGAAAGGGAAAAGCAAGGTAAACTTATAATATAATTCTACTCCTGCTTCGCAAGAATAGTAATCTCTGCTTAGTAAAGTTTTTTTCCGTTCCTCTCAATCCCATAGAGTATAGTATAAGGATTAATAGATTAACTGAAACATAACTCAATTTAAGTCCATTAATTAAAAGTGGTAGAATACCAACTGGATGGTTACTCCTTTTGGGTGGGAGAGTTAGCGTGTTCGAGTCGCGCCTATCACGAAAATTAATTATATAAATAAAATATAAAATAAATACTTTATAATACTCCCTGCATGCTACGCAACAAGTAGTTTTTAATTTTATGGCTACGTAGAAGCGAAAATATAAATTAGCTTTCGCTTGCTGCAAAAACGATACGCAGCACGGCGTGCTGCTCCTATATATTTTCTTTAAAACATAGTACTGCTTAGATTTTCCCTGTTTTAATATTATTATCTGCACTCCGTTTAATCTCTGTTTTCTACAAACTAAATCTATACTCTATTCAAATGAAAAAAATGGCATTATTCTAAAGCATACTTATATAAAACAGCTAGTACTCCATCTGAACGAAAGCTTATTATTGCAAAGCAAGCAGCTAATTATAAATTATTTTTAATTTTGTGCTATGATTAGAAAATGTACATCTAAAAATATCTATTATTTATTTTTTTTTTAATCCTATTTATAAATAAAACATTTATATTTTATAAACAATATTATATAATTGCAATTCATTAATTCCAGCTAAGCAAATTTATTAAAAAGCAAATAAAATTATTATATCTTGAAAAAATAAAAAAAGCTTAAATAAATATAATTTTAGCTCAACTCCCTACTATTTATCTGGTCTCTAGATAAATACAAAGATAAAAATTTTTAAGGTCTTATGGCTGAGTGGTTTAAGCGAAGTACTGTTAATACTTTTTACAGAGGTTCAAATCCTCTTAAGGCCTTTTATAATATTATTAAAAAAAATAAAATTTTTGTTAAATACGCCTTGCTAGCAAGCATCTTTATGTTTTCAAATCTAAGCATATGCCGGTCTTGCGCTTCTTCCTTGCTATGCATGGAGGAGCATGCTTCATTTTAGTTAAATAAAATTTTTCTATGCTCTTGCAACGCAGAATAACACAAATCTTTATATAGGCGGTCTGCTTTGCTGCTTTGCTGCAGCTAAGTTCCTCCTTCTACGGCAGCTACCGTAGGTGAAGAAAGTAATGGGGAGTTTAAATTGTAATTAAAACTATTTTTAGTTTAATACTTATCTATGCTTTCATCCTTTTATTTAAAATAATATAAGAGTAAAATTTTTCCTTTAATTTTAATTTTTTATATATAAATATAAAATATATTTTTAATAAAAGAAAGGGAAGAATATTATAGTTATATTTAATATTTAATAATAAAACTCTATCACGATGCAAACTTCGCAAATAGGAAAAGGTATTTAAAATAATTTATTAAATTTTTAAAACGAACATGTTGAAATTGGTAAACAATCTCCTCTTAAGCAGGAGTGGAAGTAATTCCTTAAGAGTTCAAGTCTCTTTGTTCGTAAAATTAAATTGATAGAATCTATCCATCACATCAGATTCAAGCTTTTCACTTTTAATTTAGTATACTTATATTGATAATTATTAAGTTTATATACTTGGTCATTCAAAAATAAAAGTGTCGTCTGGTGAAGCGCTCCATCCCTTTAAAAATTTAAAAGCCTGCGAGTACGAAAGAGTAATATTAAAAATCTTTAGTTTTCATTTAAACTATAGTCCTTTGGAAGTACAATAAATGTATTGTTAAAATTAACTCATTAATGTATATTTTTTACGCTTTCTTCTGCTTTATAAAAAATATAGTAAATATAGTAGTGATATTAATTCGTTTTTTAAAAATTTTAATATCTGATATACACAATACTATTGCTTTTTAAAAGGTGTAGTTATATTATTCTTACTCTACACAAAACATTTTTTCTATTAAAAATTATGCGAGATATTGTAATGGTTAGCATAAAAGCCTCATTAGCTTACGGTTTAGGTTCAAGTCCTAATCTCGCAAAAAAAGTAAATTCTAAAAAAATTAAGTTCATTTTCTTTCTTATAATAAACCTTAAAGAATAAGTGCTGATATAAAATTGGGTCCCCTCCTCCAGCAGGATCGTAGAAACTAGTATTAAAGTTTCTATCTGTAAGCAGCATAGTAAAGCTCAATAATAAAGATAGTTCCTATAATTACGTGGAACCCGTGTAGACCTGTAGAGGATCAGAGGATAAATAAGAAATTCTACACCGGCTAATACTTATATTGATAATTATTAAGTTTATATACTTGGTCATTCAAAAATAAAAGTGTCGTCTGGTGAAGCGCTCCATCCCTTTAAAAATTTAAAAGCCTGCGAGTACGAAAGAGTAATATTAAACTTATTAGTTAATAAATTATTGTAAAGTTTCATAAAAACGGATTCCTCTATATTATGTTTTTATAAATATAAATTTTCCTATTCAAAGTGCTAACGCAGCATGACCTGTCTTAAATAATATATAGTCGGAGGTAGCGCAAATATTCAAAGCTTTACATACTTTCTGTTAACTGTAGATGATTTAAGCTTAGTTTTTTAGTTTAAAATAAAAGTAGTGTTCTTATCAGCGAAGTGTTTCTACTTTTTATTGGTTATCATTTTTTTAATTTAACCTGTTATATTAGATGGCGAACGCAAAGCTTATATTTCCTAAATAAAAATTAATAAGGTCCTTTGGTATAGTGGTAGTACAGCCTTCTTTCACAAAGCTAGCATCAGTTCAATTCTGATAAGGATCATTTATTATTTTATATTAATAAAAAAAAAAGATCCTCGCTCCTTCATAGAGCTTCCTGCGTTCGCAAAAAATAAAAGTTTTACCTTTATTTCTACTAGCCAATAGATAATATTTTCTTCCTCCGCAGCTCCGCAGGAAGAAGCTTACATTCTTTCAACGTCTTAATGAAGCTTAAAAAAATAATATTTTAGATTATTGAAAGTAGTAAACAATGGTTCCTTCTTTTTTTTTTTTTTGCTAGGTAAGTAATTTTCTCAATTAATATTTTAACTTCTACTCTTTCACACGAACAGAGGCCTAGCCTCTCTAAATTATAGATTATATTAGGTTTGCAACGCAAAAAATAAAAAGCCGAAATAAAAAGCCGTAAATAGCATTTAATTTAAGCTAAAAATAATTAATCAAATCACCCTCACCTTGCAGTAACTTGCTATTTTACAATCCTTCTATTTAATATATTTCTTCGGCTTCTTCGAATAAGAGCGGAGTTAGTTTATAATTCTAATAATCTAGTTCGAAGATTACTACTAACTTAATTACAAAAGCTTATAATGTTTCTCAGTTTGGTGCCTCCTAAAGTTATAATTAAAAAAAATAGGTAAAAGCCTTTAAAAGGCAGCTTAAAAAATTCAAGATATGCTAGTTTCAGGTCTTGTAAATATTTTTTTTCATCTAATTTTGAGTTTACATTTTAATAAATTGATAAATTGTAATTTATTTAGGATGTGGTACTAATCTAGGTTTCCCATTAAAAGAAAGCATAAATTACTTCACTATGTATTTATAAGTAAAATACATTAAAGTTAATAAAATAAAATTTTTAAAGGAATGGTTTTCATTGGTAAGATAAGGCAATTGCTAATTGCTGGAGTTAACACTCTTGGGTGTTCGATTCACCCTCATTCCGATTCTAAATTCCAGTTGAGATTAAGTTATATTTATTTTATACCTTTTAGCTCTCTCCGTCAGGAGCACTATACATAAAATCTTAAAGTTAGTGTAGCAGAGTGTCATATAAATTAAAAATATCAATTTATGGCAACCTGCTGCTTAGCAGCAAAGCAAGAAAGGAGGCTCATTTAATATGTTAAAAAATTTAATTTTCTTTATTTCTAAGGATTTTATCTTATACCCCTTTACTTTTACCTAATTTACTAATTAATATAAAATGTAGTAGGCTCCGTTTGGCTCCGTTCGGCTCCGTTCAGTTCTTCGAAGGAGCAGGCTCCGCAGGGGAGGTTCTTAGTTCTATTTTCTTTATAGAAAGCAATTACCTCAAAATTATTTATTATTTAGTGTCAGCTACTTTACAGATAGATATAAGTTAAAAATAATATAACTTAAATTAACTAGCGCCATATATTTGAAATTTTTATTTTATATATGGCTTTTGAGATTGTTAAATCAATAAAAATCCAAATATTGTGCATTCAATAACAATAAACTTGTCGTGATTAAATTCTACTAATGCTAAAGAGATAGGTACACTCTATCTTATATTTGCAGTGTTTGCAGGTATGATCGGTACTGCATTCTCAGTATTAATAAGATTAGAATTAGCTGCTCCAGGTGTTCAATTTTTATCTGGAGATCATCAGTTATTTAACGTAATAATTTCAGCGCATGCATTCATAATGATCTTCTTTATGGTCAACTTATTGCAAAAATCCAGTCTTATACGTTTAAAAAAAAATAATAATGTAAAGTGTTTCACACAAAAAGTTAGTACTAATTTATCTAAAAAAGTTAGATATTATTCTAGCTTAGCACCTTTTTCTAATAATTCAAATTCATATTTAAATTTAAATTCATATATTATAGAAAATCCTTTTGAAAATAGAAAATCCATAGCAGAGTATGCTAAAAATAAAAAAGGTGTTTATATTTTTAAAGTATTAAATAAAAATTTATATTATGTAGGAAGCAGTATAAATTTGTATAGTCGAGTTTGTTCTTACTTTATGCCTTCTATTTTATCTAAAGCAGACAGAAGAGTTTTAAGATATTTTAATAAATATGGATTTAAAGATGTAAAATTATCTTTATACGTATTAGATGATAATGCATCTATAGATGATGTTTTGAATTTAGAAAAATATTATATAGATTCTTTTCCTAAAGATAGTTTACTTAATATAGAATCTATTCCTAGATCAGGTTTTCATTTACCAATGTCTGAGGAAGCTAGAATAAAATTACGTAAACTTAGAGGACAAGTTTTTTATGTTTATGATACTAATACTAAAACTTTGATATTTATTTTCGATAGTAAACAGTTTGCTTATGATAATATTAATATAGATCATCGTACTTTAAATGATTGTTTATACGAAGGTTCTCTTTACTTAAATAGATTTATGTTTACTTTAGAACCTATAAGTGAGTTTGTATATGAAGCTATTATTAGTTTAGATAAATTAAAAAACTTAATTAAAGAGCAAAGATATACTCAAAAAAGTATTCAATCTACAAGTAAAAGATTATATGTAGAAAATATTACAAATCCCTCTTTAAATAGAGAATTTGATAGTATCTCTCAATTTGCTAATTATGTTAAAGGAGATAGAGGTACTATTCGTTTATATATTAATCAAACTAAACTATATAGAGGAAAATGAAAAATTACATTAATAAATGTATAAGAATAACGCATGGCCGGGTGATAAGGTAACTTATCATTTTTATCTTGCTGTATGCTGGAATATCTTTAGAGTTTTAAAAACTAGCCCCTACTTCGTCATTTTTAATGAACCTCGTAGCAAAATGGCAGTAACATATTTAAAAATTAGACAATCAGCAGGAAACCGATTATTACATAAAATGTAATTATTAGTATATTATAGACAATATTACTATTGGGATCCTCAGAGACTATACGCAAGATATCCTTTCCTGTATAGCGCTAAGCGCGAAGCGCATCTTGCTATACAGCAATGCTGTATAGCAGCGGGGAGGATAAAGATATAGTCCAGCCCTATTCGAAAGATTAGGGGTTTAGTATGCCTGGATTAGTAGGTGGATTTGGTAATTATTTTTTACCAGTACATTGTGGAGCACCTGATATGGCTTTCCCTAGACTAAATAATGTTTCATTTTGGTTATTACCACCTTCTTTATTATTACTTCTAATGAGTGCTTTAGTTGAGAATGGAGCAGGTACAGGATGAACAGTTTATCCTCCTTTAGCCGGAATACAATCACACTCAGGTGGATCAGTTGATTTAGCTATTTTTAGTTTACACCTAGCAGGAGTATCCTCTTTATTGGGTGCAATAAATTTTATAAGTACAGCATTAAATATGAGAACTAACGGTATGTCATTACATAAACTACCATTATTTGTTTGAGCTATATTTATCACAGCTATATTGTTATTGTTAACATTACCAGTATTAGCCGGTGCAATTACTATGCTGCTTACAGATAGAAACTTTAATACTAGTTTCTACGATCCTGCTGGAGGAGGGGACCCAATTTTATATCAGCACTTATTCTGATTCTTTGGTCACCCAGAGGTAAAACATATAAGCCTCTTAATGTTGCTATATGCTGGAAAAGCTTCGATATTTAGTTTTAAATACTCCCTCTTTATTGATATAGTAAAAAAGTTAAAACAATGAAGCCAATCAGCAGGTAACACTTTTATTTTACATAGTGGAACCTCAGAGACTATACGCAACAATACTGAAAATATATCTATTCATGTTCCTACACATCTAAAACCATTAAATGATGAACAATTTGGACATTATTTAGCTGGTTTAATTGACGGAGACGGTCATTTTAGTTCTAAACAACAATTAGTAGTTGTATTTAGTTCTCCTGATGTTCAATTAGCTTATTATATAAAAAAAATAATTGGTTTTGGTCATGTAAAGAAAGTTAAAGATAAAAATGCTTATTTATATATTATATCTAATAAAGAAGGTATAATTAGAACAATAAATTTAATTAATGGTAAATTAAGAACTTTTAACAAATTTAATCAAGTTATTAATAACATATTAGCTCATCCTAAATATCAGGAAGAAAACCTAGAGTTTAAAATTAATGATTCTAATGATTTTAATAATCATTGAATTGCAGGATTTTCTGATGCAGATGCTAGTTTTCAGATTAAATTTATTAATAAGGTTAATAAACCTAGACCAGAAATTAGATTAAATTTTCAAATTGATCAAAAAGATAATAATGTTTTATTATTAATCAAAGAAATATTTGGTGGTAACATAGGGTATAGATCAAGTCAAAATACTTATTATTATGGATCAACTAGTTTTGGTTCAGCTAAAAAAGTAATAAAATATTTTGATAATTTTCATTTACAATCTAGTAAACACAATAATTATCTTAAATGAAGAAAAGCATATATAATGGTACAAGCAAAAGATCATTTAACGGAAAAAGGAATAGATAAAATTTATAAATTGAAAAATTCAATGAATAGAAATTCAGAATAAGATAGAGTCCTATCAAAAACGAAAGTTTTTGAGTATTAATATTAAGAGATCTTTTTTAGACTCTTAAATTAATCAAAGTAATTGTTATATTTTAATTATTCCAGCTTTTGGGATAGTTAGTCATGTAGTATCTACATTTAGTGGTAAAACAATATTTGGATACATTGGAATGGTTTATGCTATGTTCTCAATTGGAATTTTAGGATTCTTAGTTTGAAGTCACCACATGTTTGCTGTAGGTATGGATGTTGATACAAGAGCCTATTTCACAGCAGCTACAATGGTTATTGCTGTTCCTACTGGAATAAAAATATTCTCTTGAATGGCAACATTATACGGTGGAAGTCTTAAATTTAATACTCCATTAGTGTTTACAATAGGATTCTTAGCATTGTTTACTATAGGTGGTATTACTGGAGTAATCTTATCTAATGCTTCTCTAGATGTAGCATTTCACGATACTGTTTTAACTCTTTTTTTAGGTACAAATAAGCCAAGTTTTTTAATAATTAGTAGTACAGTACCATGTATTCCTAATTTTAGTCTTAATATTAATAATAACCAAAATTCAAGTGATTTATTAGATAAAAATAATTATAATGAATATGTAAAAATGTTTTGAGTAGGATTGATGGACGGGGATGGAAGCATTCAAGTAAATCATTGACGTAAACAATCTTTACAATATAGACTAGTTATTAAATTATCTAATATTAAATCTAATTATAATATGTTAATTGAAATTGCCAAGGTAGTAGGTGGAACAGTTAAAATAACAGGAAAAGGGGCAGAAGTTATTTGAGTAGTCAATAAAAAACAAGAAGTTGAAAAAATTATAAAAATTTATGAAATTTATCCTCCTTTAACTTCAAAAAAAATATGTCAACTTGCATTTCTAAAAACTTGTTTAACTGAAACCTCGGTAGAAACTTATTTATCAAATAGAAATCTTAAATATGATAAACAATTAACTATTATAAATTCTAATATAAATTTTAAAATACCTACTTACTTTAAAAATTGATTATCTGGTTTTATAGAAGCTGAAGGTTGTTTTTCAATAAGAAAATCTAATAACCATTCTTTTTCAATAGGACAAAATGATGATCTTTATTTAATAGAGGCTATTAAAGAGTATTTTGAAGTTACTAATAAAGTTAGAAATCCTTATGGTAAATTCTATTTTTTAGAGATATATAAGAAAGAAGTATTATTAAAAATAATAACTCATTGTACTAACTATCCTTTGTTAGGAGAAAAATTAGAGTCATTAAAAAAATTCAGTCAAAAATTTTAAATTTTTTAGTAAGTGTCGTGTTGTCTTGTCACCATGAAAAAATTCATACGTTTTTTCGGTAAAAATTAATAAATAAATTTTTGCTAACGGTGAAGTCTTATATGTTTTTCTTAATGCGGAAAAATTTTATTAAAGTATAAGATAATACCGTGGAAACCAAAGCTAATCTTAATCTTAAAAAATTAACAATAGATTAGTAAGTAGGATCCGTAGAGACTAAACGTGACAGTCGAAAGTTTATTAAGTTAAACAATTAGATAAGTTATAGTCCGATCCACTGCGTGAGCGGTGTTGTATGTATCAATTTAATTGATATTTGGAAATGAGTAAATTTGACTTACTACGTAGTAGCTCACTTCCATTATGTATTATCAATGGGAGCAGTATTTGGTTTATTTGCAGGATTTTACTTCTGAACACCAAAAATAGTAGGAAAATTATACAACGAATTCTTAGGTAAAGTACACTTCTGAACTTTATTCGTTGGGGTTAATTTAACTTTCTTCCCTCAACACTTTTTAGGTATGGCCGGTATGTTTGAAATTACATCATATTTAATTGAAAATAATTTATTTAGCTCCTCCCTCCCTATGGGCCGGTCACTCTTAATAACTAGTGAGAGCTGGGATAATATAACTATTATCTGTTATAATGCTCCTATGGTTTATTATGGACCTCATTTATTACCTAATTTATTTTTCTTAAAGGACAAACCTGTTCGTTTATATACTCCAAAATTAAATCGAAATTTAATTGGAGTAGAAAATCGTAAACGAACAATAATTTACCAATGAATAAATTTAATTAGTGGACAAATTTATATAGGAAGTGCTTGAAACGGTTCATTAAGATTATTATCTTATTGAGCTCCAAGTGTTTTAAAACGTAATTTACCTATATATAATAATATAAATTTATATAGTCATAACAATTTTTGTTTAGCTATTTTAGAAGATTTAGGTCCTACTAAATCTGTTACTAAAGAATATATATTAGAACGGGAACAATATTATATTAATATTCTTTTTAATGAATACAAAACATTAAATTTATCACCTACAGCTGGAAATACACTAGGATTTAAACACTCAAAAGAATTTAAATTTAATCGTTCAGGTAATTTAAATCCAATGTATGGTCGAACTTTATCACCTGAATTTATTAATATGCAAATTCGTAACAAAACAGGAGTTAACAATCCAATGTATGGTATAAAAAAATCAGCTGAAACAATTAATAAACTACATAAATTAATTTATGTATATGAATATGATACTAAAACATTTATAGGTTCATATCCAACAGTACAATGCTCAATTGAGTTTAAAATAGGTAAAGATACTTTAACTAAGTATTTAAATAAAGGAATACCTTATAAAAATAAATTATTTTCACGAATTAAATTACATTAATTTCTATTGCCTCTATAGAATCCTTTAAAGATTTTATTAGATAATTGGGTGAATTGCAAGGAAGTCCTATATTTTATTAAAAAGCTTAAATTATATTGGCCTCTGAACGGACGAACGAAGCCACTTACTAAAATTTAGGATAATTTGCAGCGAAGTTTATTTCAATACAGCTAAATTAAATTTAGTTTCGGAATAAAAACGTTCAACGACTAACGGGTAAGTAGTATTAACAATAATCCCGTACTGTTTAATTTATAATTAACAGAAGCGCCCAATCAGTATTTTATTAAATAAAAATTATAAATACTGAATGACATAGTCTGAACCTTTGATTTTATCTTATTAAAGATAAAAATCTATTTTATTTTAAGAATAAAAGAATAAAATACCGTAAGGAAAGGAGTCTAGGATAATAAATCCTAGGATTAACAAAATTGATGCCAAGAAGAATACCTGATTATCCTGATGCTTATAGCGGATGGAATGCTGTATCAAGTTTTGGATCATTAATATCTGTGGTAGCAACAGTATTATTTATTTATATAATATATAATATTTTTGTAAACCAAAACTTCAGCAATAAAAATCCATGGCAAGTAGTTTCTTATTTCTTTGGATTAAGTGTTGGTAGAGAAAATGAAATTAATGACAGCGATATGACTTCATCTAATACTATAGAGTGGACACTATCTACTCCAGTACCTCTACATGCATTTGAATCATTACCTGTTCAATCTTAACCTAAATGCAGTAATTAAATTATAATTTAATTAAAAATACTATTAAAAACCCCACTGCTTAGCAGTTATACTAATCAAAATAATATCTACTATTGATTACAATATATTAATCATTTAAATTGTAATATAATACCCTCAAAATTTTTATTGTACCTCTTTGCTAACCTGGACTAGCGGCAGCAGAACTCCTCCTTGTAACGCTACGTAAGCATTTTTTTTTAAATAAAATAGAAAATTAACTAATTAATAGGATTTAGCTAAGTGGTATAGCAACAATTAAAATCTCAACTTAAATTGAAGACAGAGTTTCGATTACTCTAATCCTAACTATTTTTATTAAATAATGATTTACCTTCATTACTTTAATTAATTTACTAATAATATTTCTGTTGAGATTTAAATAAATTATCCATTTAATTACTTTAGGTAAAGTAGTCAATTCTTCTTATGAAGGTTTTTCCTTGCAGATAAGGAAGGGTGATATACTTATTTAAAATTAACTAGCATCATATTTTAGAATTTAACATCATGACACGTTGAGAGCTATTAAACATTGTTTAATGAAATATTTTTTATTTTTCGCAAATATTTTACTACTACCTCTAAAGGTTTTACAAAAAATTTTATCACAATTTTTCTTAATTGTTCATCTATTAATTCATAAACCTGAAATTTACTTACCATATTTTTATAATAAAGTAAGAATTACTATGACTTCTTTCCTTAAAGATTTTAAAATTAAATTAATTACTTTAAAAAATTTTATATTACCTATAAATAAACCTTTATTTAAATCAATTTTAATGATTTTCAGAATTTTATGATACTTAAGTGGAGTTATTGGAGGTGGATTAATATTAACTACTTTTTTAAATCCTTTATCAGATATTTTTACTAATATTAAACAATGATTCGATTCATTTTTAGAAGTTAGTATAATTAACAGAGCTTTAAACTGAACTAAATCATTGTTAGATAATCTATCTAATTGAATTGATTCTATAACAAACAAAAAAGATTTTAGTAAAGTTAATAATCTAGAAATGAAAGAGAGTGAATCAGATCTAGAAAATTTAGAGCAAAGTTTAAGAAAAAGTTATTCATTTAACAATAAAGTTGAATCTGATTCAGTTGAAACTTCATCTACTTCTAATAAAGATAATACTTTACATAATTATGGTAAATACATTTTAATTGCAGCTGGAATAGTTGTGATAGGTGCTGTACTTTATTATTATAAAGATTCAATTTTATCTTATATATCTTCAGAAAAAACTTCTAAAGGAGTAAATACTGATAGTTCACCTACTTCTACTAGTTCTTCTAATTTAAATGAGGAAAATTATAAAAAATTCTTTAAAAGTCCTGATTCTAGTCCCACATCATCTACTAGTTCAGCTTCAGATTTAATAGATTTAAATAGTAATAGTTCTCCAACTTCTACTAGCTCTTCCATAACAATAAAACCTAATGTTTCTTCATCCTATGCATCTGATTCATTACCTAATTCTCCGGAATCTATACTTATAAAACCGGATTCTCCAGAACCTAAAAAAATATTGTTACGAATTAGTAGAGAAAGATTAAAAGAATTAGAAGATAAAGATTTATCTCCACTTCCATCACCATTTGATAATGAATAATTAGATATTAAAAGAATGGAAAAAATCACAATTAATAAATCAATAATTAAAACTTTAAATTTAAATTTCTTAGATGAAATAACCTTTCCTTTTTATAAGTATAACTTGTAATTAAGGCCGCTTAGCAACTTCAACTTCAAATAAGTAACTGAGTTGTCTAAGCATTCACACTTTATAATAATTTAAGTGAAGTGTTGAAGAAACAAAAATTATATTATAGATACACCAATTATTATTATTAATTTAATGACTTTATTTTATTTTTTATTTTTTAAATTGTTTATCATTTTATCATCCGTAGTACTACATTATGTAGTTTTCATATTAATTTTGAAAGATTTCTTTGGTAGTTATATCAAAGTAAAATTCAATAATATTTTAAATAGTATAAATTTATCATGTTTTGTTTATTTATCTATTCTTATTACATCATTAATATTTGTTAATTTATATATGCACAATAATATAATATTTTCAGATTACAATGTTATAATTAATAATCAGACCGTTATAATTAAAGGAGAATTAATCAGGGTTTTATCCGATAACCTTAGTCAAACATTTACTTTTATAGCTGGAGCACGTATTGCAGCTATGCTAATTTCTAAACATAGTATGGGATTTCTACCTAAATGAGGTATTATATCTTTAGGTGGAGCAGGATTATCATTACAATATAGAATATTATCTAATTTTTGACCACCTACTGTTAATAATAGTGGTGAAATTATAGTTGCTGGTCCAACTCAAATTGAAGCTAAAGAAATGGTTAAAACAAAAAGTGAATCAGAAAGTAATGCTTTTAAATTGGCTTTTAATTCCTCTCAATTTGAAATAAAACCAGATTCTTTAAGTAATAAAAATCCTATGAGCTTAAAATTCTTATTAGATAAACAAGAATGAAAAGCTGGTTTATCAGTTACTAAGGAAGTTGAAAAAGTAAGTGTTGATTGAACAAAACCTTCACCTTTAACAGAGCCTGATTATAAATTAAATTTAGATTCTTTCATAAAATGTCCTTTAGATTCTAATGAATTATTTATACTAGAAATGCTTAACAATAGTTTGTTATTAGAATGTATTAAAATTTGTCTTATAATAATCTTAATTATTATTTTATTATGTAAACTGTTAGTTAATTCTAAATCTATAGAAATAAAATTTTTAAATAAATATTTGTTAGGTCGATTCATTAATACATTATTATTTAGATATGTTAATACGTGACAAAAAAGTAATAGTGTTTGAATCTTTTTAATTACAACCTTATTATTATCTTTTTCTTTGACGACATTACTAGCTTTAAATAGACTAAGATTTTTATTTTCATAAAATTTAATTAAAGTTTAAATGTTTTCATACGCACCCTCATTCTTATTAGTCATATACATAACTATAAAATAAAATACCCTCTCTAGTAGCAATTACACACATTATAAAAACCCTAATTCTGTACTACAACAAACCATAAACACCTCCTCCCACCTCTCTTCTTCCCTATCTATATCCCCTAATATTATTAAAGATGATAATGAATGATAATTAAAAGAATAGTTATCTATAGTAATCATTATTTACTTAAAATAATATTACCCTCTCAAAATAATCCTTTTTTCAATTCCCTAGAATTCACATTATTTTATTCTTAATACTATATTCTAATAATTAGAGAAGGTGTAGTATGCTACGATATATCCTAAATTAAGATATATAAACATCCTTCAATTCATTCAATTTTAAGAAGTAGAATCAAAGGGAAACTTATTTTTGATTAAAAGTGGTCTTCGTAAATTCTCAATTTAATTTAATTGAAAATATATTAACTTTACTAGATTTTAATTATATAATTGTAGTTATTTCTTTAAGTATTTTAATATTATTTTCAGGTAAAACTAGTAAAATATTAGGTGAAGTACAAAAAGTTGTAGGAATAGGTGCTGGAGGAACTATAATATATAAAATTTGATTCGATAAGAGTAAAAATAGTTCCAGATCTAGTTCTAGCAATGATAATAAAAAGGAAGATGATAATAAAAAAGATGAGGTGAAAAAGAAGAAAGTAAATCTAATGAAAATAAATAAAAAAAATTTGAATTATGCATTCATATTACCTTGAGTTATATCTAATATTAATATTAGTGAATCAGATTCTAACATGACTCAATTATCTTTTGGTATATTTTTATTAAGTTTTATAGGTTTAATTTGCTTTATAAATGTACTAGGTTGTTCAATTACATATTATCTTATTCAAAAAGGTAATTATGAAACAAGATATCCTCAACTTAGTAAATTCATTAATTATTTTAAAAATAGCACTTTATTTTTTTATGTTATTGAAGCTTTTCTTTGCTTTACTTGTTTATTATTATTAAGTATCTTTTCATTTGCATTTCTTTATTCTAATATTGGTAAAAACTAGTTTATCTTAAATAAAATTCACTTATTAATAGTGATTTACTACCTCAATTTATCAAATTTATAATATGAAAAATGTTAGTTGCTGTTAAGTTAAATTCTTAAAGCAGGTTTAGCATGTTCAGGTTTAATAGGAGCTGGAGTTGGGATCGGTGTGATCTTTTCTTCATTAATATTATCTACAGCTAGAAACCCTCAAATGAGAAAATAGTTATCATAGTTTCATGTGCGTCAATTATAACTTTAAACTAAATTCTCGTCTCCTAACTAATAAAAATTATTTTAAAAATAATAATTTATATGCACCCTCATTCTTATTAGTCATATACATACCTTTAAAATTAAATATGCTCATTAGTTGTAATTGCATACAAATCAAAATTCTTAAATATGTGTAAAAACAAAACATAAAAACCTATCTTCTTCACCTCTCCTCTACTCCCCTACCTATATCCTTGCCTATATGCCCTAATATTATTAAATATGATAATGAATGATAATTAACCCTCTCCGTTCGGATTAAAAGAATGGAAAAAAAATCTCACAATTAATAATTAAATAATTAAAACTTAAAAATCAAATTTCTTAAATGAAATAACCTTTCCTTTTTTACTTATTTAAATAGTAATTAAGGCCGCTTAATCAATGACACTGCTTTGGTTAAGCATTCACACTATTATAGTATCTCTTCCTAAATATAGGATAAACTATATCTCTAACATCTACGGATCATAAGATCAGTGTATTTTCTATTAATAGAAAAATAGTTTAAGAACTAAGGTGTGAAGAAACAAAAATTATATTATAGACACATCAATTATTTTTAATTAATTTTAATGATCTTCTCTAATGCTCAATTAAACTCTCATTTTATATCTCATTTTCTAGAATTAAATAATTTAGATTTATTTTTTGTTATTGGTATTATATTATTAAATTTAGGTTTAATAATCTTATTATCCGGTAAAAAAGGTATTGAAAAAGCATTTGATATAGGAAGTAGAGGTATAATAACCATTGCAGCAGCTGCTAATCTTTATAATAATTTCAAACCTGATAATGGTTCTAGTTCTGGATCAGATAATAATGATGATAAAGATAAGAAAAAGAAGATAAAAAAGTTGAAGATAACAAAACAAGTAATGAACCATCTAATGAAAATAAAAAATAAGGTAAATAGTTTAAAACATGTTTTCATTTTCCCTTGAATAATATCTAACTTAGATATTCAGATTAGTGATAGTGATAGTAATTTTATGCATTTTTCATATAGTGTTTTCTTTTTAAGTTTGGTTTCATTTTTCTGTCTTGTAAATATAGTTGGTTATTCAATTACCTATTATTTAATTCAGAAGGGTAACTATGAAAATAAATATCCTCGAATTAGTAAATTTATAAATAGGTATAAAAAAGGTACAATTTTGTTATATATAATTGAAGTTGTTCTTTGTTTTATTTGTTTAAGCATACTTATTATATTCTCTTTTTTAATTCTTTATTCTAATATCAAATCTTAATTATTATTTTTACATATCCAGATAAAATTTTTAACCATAGGTGTTTAAATCAAATAGAATTTTTATACCCTCATTTTTTAATCCCCACTCAACCTTATTAGTCATATACATAATTATAAAATAAAATCTAAAACTATCTGCAATTACGCACAATTAAAAATTCACCATTCTGTACTAAAATTAACCATAAACGTTGACGCCCACCCTACTTTTACCCTACCTATATGCCCTAATATTATTATTAAAGATGATAATTATTAAAAGAATGAGAAAATTATTATCATATTTCAAATTTTTATTATACAAAAATGGTAAATTATCTGAGGATTTTTATCATAGAATATCAGCTATAATTTTACTATTTTCTGGTCTATTAAGTTATAATAGTATTTATAATTTAGATAGTTTTTCAGGAATAGGGATATATAGTGGATTATTCAATATTACTACACATTGTAAAGTATTAACAGATATTAGTGTTAATACAAATATATTATCATCCGTAACTAAATTTAGTTTTATTCCATCTTCGAAGGAAAATATATTTTCTATTAATTTATCTACATTTAGATTAATATTCATGACATCATTTATAATTGTAATATTAATAGATCACTACATTATTAAACATTCAAAAAATCTTTTAATAAAAAAATATTATTTTAAATTTAATACAATATCTTACTTTTCTAAAATAATAATTATCTTTATATTTTCAATTATCATTTTCACAGTCTTAAATTTTTTTGGTATAACTTTCAATATTATAAATTTAAATTTTTTAGATTTAATAAATAATATGTCAGAATCAAATAGTGATAATAATTCTTCCTCCTCCTACGGACTAGGTAAATCAAGTTTTTTAGGTTTATTCTTTTTACTTAAAAAAGTAAAAGTATGAGTTCTAATTATTGTAACACTAATATTAATATTCTTTATGTCTGATGGAATTAGTTTATTGTATTATATTAATTATTTAAGTATATTTATATTTTTTATGTTATTGATTTCTATAGTTATAAGTGGTATTATATTGTATTTATTTAATATTATAGAAAAAAAAGGCAATATTTTAATTCCAAATTCCTTACCTAATATTTTTAAAAGATTTATTAATTATTTAGTACAAATTAGTAAAAATAAAGAACTTTTTAATTATTATAAAGAATGATGTAAATCTGAATTAGTATTTTATTTAATTATTTTAATATTGTATTCTCTTTATTATGTATTTATTTAACTATTGGTAAATCTTAGTCCTCTCATGTTTTTCATTTATACAATAATATAGATTGTTATTAATTATTTTCTTTTCTATAAAAAACTAGGTTAAAAAAATTTTTAGTGGTTTAACTAAAATCCTCTTTTTATAATTAAAAGTTAAAAAAAACTTGTCTATACTGAATCTTTTTATTGCTAGTATAATTATATATAATTAATAGTAATAATTCTAATTAGTAAATAACCACTATTAATATTTTAATTTTACATTTTAAATTAAAATATTTTTTTTAACCCTCATCGTAGCGCGTAGCAACCCAAAATAATATTATTAATATTATTTTCTTGATTTGCACCGAAGTAAATATTATTATTAGCTAAACTTTTTTTTAAGTCATGTTGAATAAAAACTAAAAGAGTAGGTCTAAAATAAAATTTTAGACTTTTTTTTTAAGCAACTAACTAGTACATATTTATGTACTTGGATTTTATTGACAATCTTTAATTTATCTTGTATTAATATTAGATTTTTGATACTGGATAGAATTAATAATAATAATTATAAATTAGTATAAGTAATAATTGGCTTGCTATATTTAAAACATAATTATTAGATTTCTTAATAGAATCGTCATGTTAGTGTCTATATCTTCCGAAAAGGAAATATAATTATTTTATAATAATGACAAATTTACAAATAATAAACAATAAATCTAAATTTCAATCTCATTCATATCATTTAGTAGATCAATCACCTTGACCTTTTTTAATAAGTTGATCCCTGTTCTTTAGTGCAATAGGAGCAGTGTTATCAATACACGGATTTTATAATGGAGAATTATTATTAAGTTTAGGATTATTATTAACATTATCTATAATGTACTTTTGATTAGGAGATGTTAATACTGAGGGAAGTTTTTTAGGTCACCACACAAAAGAAGTTAAAAATGGTTTAATGCTAGGATTTATACTTTTCGTAATTAGTGAAGTATTTGCTTTTATTTCTGTATTTTGAGCTTACTTTCACTCAAGTATAGTACCTAGTATTGAAATAGGAGGACAATGACCTCCTGTAGGTATAACACCTTTAGATCCTTTTGCTATTCCATTACTTAATACTTTCTTATTATTATCTAGTGGAGCATTTATCACTTATGCTCACCATGCTTTTATAGCTGGAAAAAGAAAACATACAATAAATAGTTTATTTATTACTATCGTATTAGCTGTAGTATTTACTATATTTCAATATATTGAATACTCAGATTCACAATTTACAATAGCAGATAGTGTATTTGGAACTACATTTTATGCCTCTACAGGTCTACACGGGTTCCACGTAATTATAGGAACTATCTTTATTATTGTTGGTTTCATTAGAATTATTAACTATAATGTTTCTAAACAAGGACATATAGGTGTTGAAACTGGAATACTTTATTGACACTTTGTTGACGTTGTATGATTATTCCTATTTGTGGCAGTATACTTCTGGGGAAGCAATTAGTTATATTATTTAAATAAAAATTTCTTAGTTTAAAAATAACACACAACAATTATTTATAAAAAATGCAAAATTTTAATAGTTTATCAATTTATTTTATTAAATATTGTTGTATTATGAGTTTAATAATGGTTATTTACTATATTGTTAAATTATACTTAATAATAATGTTCTATTATAATAAAAATTATATAATTCCTATTTACTATCCTAATAAAATTAAAAATTGATTATTAGAATTAAAAAATAGTATTAATATTTCTACTCCTACTCATACTCCAACTCATACTCATACTATAGGTGATTTCTCCTCCCGGCCCTCCGTAGGAGGGATGGGAGAATCTGAATGAAAGCGGGGACTACCTATTTCCATAGGTAGAGCGGAAGAGCTAGAGCAAAAGCAAGAAGAAAAAAAAAATTCTTTTGTAAAATTCTATCTAAAATTAATTTTATTGTATAGTGTGATATTTATTATTAATTTTTTATCGTTAATTTATTTTTTTTAGTATTAATATCTAATTTACATTAAGCCTTTATTTAATTAAATATTATATTAACCCTTATTTTTTTTTATTATTTCTTATAGCTATTTTTTTGTCTTCAAAGCAGCCATAGTAAACTGGCCATTCTAAATTTTATATAAATTATATCTTCTGCTTCACCTGCATCCCACTTCTGCGTTAGTGTGTTAACACGGCTCCGTTCGCTCTCTTCGCTCTGTTCGCTCCGTTCAGTTGTTTCCTCCGGCTAAATCATCCGTTCGGGTGCTAAAGCTAAAGAGAGCTACTGCATAAGGAAGTAGTAGCTGTAATCCTCCTATTTTTTTTATAGTTTATTTGTTAATTAAAAAAAAAAATTAATTTTTCAAAAAACTATTAAGTTTAACTGTAAAAAATAACAAAAATGAAAAATATTTCTTTAATTTTAAATAAAATTAAATATCTCATATACCAATATTTGGTTTTAATAAAATCTAAATTTTTAGAATTAATTTCGTATAGTTTTGTAATTGTAATTTTTTATAGATTTGTAAATGATTTATCAATTATTGGTCTTATAAGTATGATTATTAGTTTTGTAATTTCTTTCATTATTTCTAATTTTATTTTAAACAACTTTAAATTTTCTAGATATATATTAGTCAGAATTATACAAAAATTGGTAATATATAGTATATGTTTTATTATATGTATTTATATTTCAAGTTATTTTGGATTAAATATAATTAATGAAATTTTATGCGCTGGTGATGATAATGTTAAAGAGGCTAAAGATCTAGTTAAAGTTCAAAGTGTTGATAATAATAATAAAACTACATATTAGAAAGTTATTCTATTAATTTAATGGATCCTTTTCATTAAATATTTGTATTTTAGGTATAATTTTTTATTACTTTATGTGCTAACGCAGAAAGCATAGCATATAAAAAATTTAGCTCTAGTTAGAGTAATTCTTATTTTTTTTTATAGTTTATTTGTTTTTTTTTAAAACAAAAAAATTCATTTTTCAAAAAACTACTAAGTTTAACAACAAAATATTTAAACTAATGAATTTATCAATATTCTTATTTTTAATAGGTATTTTAGGTTTTATATTAAATAGAAAAAATATTATACTTATGATCATTGCTATTGAAATAATGTTATTAGCTGTAACTCTACTAGTGTTAATCAGTTCCTATGGATTTGATGATAATGTAGGGCAAACTTTCAGTTTATATATAATATCTATTGCTGGTGCAGAGTCAGTAATTGGTTTAAGTATTCTTGTTGCATTCTATAGATTAAGAGGTACAATTTCAATAAGAAACTAAAAAAATGTATTTATCAATATTATTATTACCTCTATTAGGTTCAATTGGAGCGGGTTTCTTAGGGAGAAAATTAGGTATTACTGGTTCCCAAATTATTTCCTGTGTTTGTTTAGGATTATCATCTTTATTAATATCTGTAGCTTTCTATCAAGTTTGTTTATGTGGTTCTCCTGTTGAAGTTAACTTAGGAAGTTGGATAGATTCAGAATTTATGACTATATCTTGAGTATTTTATTTTGACCAATTAACAGTTATGTTAGCTATGGCTGTTCTATATTGTTCAACTGCAATTCACATTTATAGTATTTCTTATTTATCTTCTGATCCTCATATTCAAAGATTTTTTTCTTATCTTTCAGCCTTTACATTTGGAATGTTAGTTTTAATAACTGGAGCTAACTTTTTTGTTATGTTTGTAGGTTGGGAAGCTATAGGAGTTGTTTCATATTTACTAATTAATTTCTACTTTACAAGAATACAATCAAATAAAGCAGCTATACTTGCATTTACTATGAATAGACAAGGTGATATGTTAATGAGTATAGGTTTTTTTGCTATATTTGCTTTATTTGGATCTTTAAATTATTCTTCTGTATTTTCATTAGTACCTTATATGAATGAAACAGCTATTTCTATAATAGCTTTATTATTATTTGGTGGTGCTTGTGCTAAATCAGCTCAAATACCATTACATAGTTGATTACCAGGAAGTATGGAGGCTCCAACTCCAGTATCAGCTTTACTACATGCTGCTACACTGGTTACAGCAGGAATCTATTTACTATTAAGATGTTCACCTATATTAGAATATAGTCCTACAGCACTTATGGTTATAACTATAGTAGGAGCTTCTACAGCTTTTTTTGCTGCTACTTCTGGATTAGTACAAAATGATTTAAAAAGAATTATTGCTTTTTCAACTATATCACAATTAGGTTATATGGTAATGGCTATTGGTCTTAGTCAATATAATGTAGCTTTATTCCACACAGTTAACCATGCTTTCTTTAAAGCTTTATTATTCTTAGCAGCAGGTGCTGTAATTCATTCCTTTTCAGATCAACAAGATGTTAGAAAAATGGGTGGATTAATAAAATTTTTACCTTTCTCTTATTCAGTTATGTTAGTTGGTACATTATCATTATTAGCTACTCCATTTTTATCTGGATTTTACAGTAAAGATTTAATAATTGAATTAGCTTATGGTAATTATAATTTTAGTCAAATGTATGCTTTTATTTTAGGTTCTATAACGGCTGGAATTACTGCTTTTTATAGTTTTAGATTAATTAGCTTAGTATTCCTAACTGCACCAAATGGTAATAAACAATCTTATTTAGGTAGTCATGAATCTGAATGAGCAGTAATAATTCCATTAATAATATTATCTTTATTTAGTATTTTTTTTGGATATCTATTTTCTGATATGTTTGTAGGTATTGGTTCAGATTTTTTTGGTAATTCATTATTTATTCATCCTAATAATATAACTTTAGTTGAAGCTGAATATTCTCTTAATGTAGTAACTAAATTACTACCATCTTTATTAAGTTTAATAGGGGCTATATCTGCTTTAATTTTATATATTAAAAAACCTGAAATAATTAATAGTATTACTAAAACATTAATAGGAAGAAAATTATATAGTCTATTTAATAGTAAATATTATTTTGATGTAATTTATAATCAATATGTAATTAATAGAGGATTTAAATGAGGTTATGCTATATCAAAACAAATAGATAGAGGTGTTATTGAACTAGTAGGACCTTATGGATTAAGTAATTCAATTATAAAAATAGCTAAAGATATTGCTAAATTAGACTCAGGTGTAATTACAACATATGCTCTATATATAACAATAGGATTTTTATTTTTACTAACTGTATTATTTAGTTCATTTATATTTAATGATAGTATTAATGAATTTATAAAAATTACTGTAATTTTGATTTATTCTCTGTTTATAAATTATAGTGCAAATCAAAATAATAAAAGTGCATAATTATCTAACATAGCTTTTTATTCAATCTAAAATTATGTTACTACAAATTAGGTACACTAATAAAACCAATTCTTTTTTTTTATCCTTACGGTGTGTAACAATCCAAAATCTATCCTTCTTTATGTGCTAATATTATATTTTTTCATAGCTAGTTTCTTACTTTCTTATTTCCCAGCTGCGTAGCTAGGAATCCAAAGGTAAGCAGTGAGCGAAAAATGAATGCTTTTATAATTTTTCAATTACTAGGTGACACTTCCTTGCAACCATAAGGAAAGAGGGACTCCGAAGGCCTAAATATCCTAGTATAATTTATGTCCTACAAAAGACGGAGCAGAAGGAGAAAATAAAAAAGGGTTTTGTTACGCACCCTCATATTTGTAAATTATTTATTTACTAATTACTATAGTAAATTAACACTCTCTCCTATCACTAGTCCTTCTACTTTGCGCAGAAAAACTAAAGTATTAAAGAATTGATAACTCCCTTCTTATAGGGCCCTATTGGAAGGATGGTATGCTTTTTTCTTTGGTCTTTGGTCTCTTTGTTCCTTCCGCCTTGTGTTTACGATTTTATTATTAGCTTAGGCTTGAATAAGGCTGCGAAGGCTAGAGTGAGAGATAAAAAAAATCAATAGTAAAAGGATATTTTCTCCGTTCGTTCCGCTCCCGCCCTCCCATAGGGCCCATCCGGCCCTCCCTCCCATAGGGAGGGAGGGAAGGAGTCTTAACGAATTTAAAATAAATTTGTTAGTTCTTATGTGAGTAAAAATTACCTTTGTAAATATTATTAGACATATATTAAGGTAAAAGGGGTATTATCTTGGTATATTTTCAGTAATTATACTTATAATCAATAATATTATTTACTAAGCTTAATCTATCTCTAATATAGTTTATAAAATATTAAGTAATATAAAATAAAGATTAATTAAAAAAATTTTATTATTAAAAGAGATAATAAATATTGCATTAAGCATATAAAATATAACAATTAGGAAAATATATAATTGTTTAATTATTTAGAAGAATTTAATTTTGGTTCTGATTGAACGTTTTTCAGTAGTTTTAAGACATGCGAATCATTGTTTATAATAAGTTAATTATTATTTAAAATAATATAAACTTATAAAAAATAAGGTGTAAAGGTGAGTAATATAGATTAGATACCTTGTAGTCTTCTTAAATAGGAGATAATTTACTTATTAGTTTAAATTTTTAATTTAAATTTAAGTAAAGATAAATAAGCTATTTATTAAATAAAGGAAATTTTCTGCTATAAGATTCGATCTATTCTGTTTAAGGGTAGTTGGTAGGGTAAAAGCCTACCAAGCCAACGATCAGAAGCCATGTTTGAGAGATCAGATGGCCACATTGGGAATGAAATGTCCCTAGTAGTGTTAAACTACCAGCAGTCAAGAATATTAGTCAATGCTCGAAAGAGTGAACTAGCTAACTGAAATCACATTTTGATCTTCGGGAGAAGTGATAAATGTCCATAGTAAGGGAAAAAAATGATGCTACCTTACTCTAAGTGTTGTCCAAATCTGGTGCCAGAAGACTCGGTAAGGCCAGAAACGCGAACGTTAGTCACATTGACCAGGCGTAAAGGGTATGTAGGCAGCTTAAAAGTTTTATTTTTATAATAGCTATTTCAAATAAAAATATTGTTTGATTTTAAAAATAAAATTAATTTAAGATAGAATCAAATTGAGGATAAGCCGAATAATATTTAGTGTAGGGATTAAATATGCAAATACTAAATGGAATACTAAAGGTGAAAGCTTTTTATCTAATATTGATCGACGCTGAGATACGAAGGTGGGAAAAGGAAATAGGATTAGAGACCCTGGTACCTCCCACAGTCAACGATGAATGGTAGATTGTTAGTTTTTTTTTAAAACTAGTACCGATGTTAACGCGATAACCATTCCGCCTTGAGAGTACGGTTGCAAAACTGGAACCAAAAAAATTAGTCGGTCTCGGAGCAAACGAAGTGAAGCATGTTATTTAATACGATAATCCGCGTAAAATCTTACCAGTTCTTGTATAGCCGTATTTACTTAGAAAATTGTATTGGCATTTTTTTATTTTCTTAAATAAAATTAAGTAATAGAAGAATGTGATATAATTCTTTTATAGTAATATATGAGTAGTTATTATTAACTTAATAACTCGTTTACAGGTGTTGCATGGCTGTCGTCAGTCCGTGTTTTGAGAAGTTAGGTTAAATCCACTAACGGACAAAATCCCTGTTGTAAATTTATACTTTACAATTAATGAATTTTATATACTTTCATTTGGGGCTAAGACAAGTCGTTATGGCCCTAATGAACTGGGCTATAGATGTGCCACAAGGACTTTTACAAAGTGATGCAAAAACCAGACCTTATATTTATTGAATTATTTTCACAATAAATATGTTATGTTTTTCTAAATAAAATTAGAAAAATTTAAGGATCATAAGGAATAGCTAATCATTAAAGAAAGTTAATATTATTAAAATTTTTTTGACGGATTGTTGCCTGAAATTCGGCGACATGAAGAAGGAATTTCGAGTAATCGTTGATCACTAGCCGCAACGGTGAAGAGTGCATCCGTGATGAACTAACCGTCTGTCACTGGGAAGGAATTCGGATAGGGGGAAATTGTAGCCTAATTATAACTATTCAAAGATATTTAGTTTTAATATAAAATTAAAAACTTTATTGATTTAATAAATCTTTTTGAAAAAAAAACATCTTTGTTTAAATAATTAGCTATTTTTAACCCATTTGAGTAACATCTCAAAAGTCATAGCAAGGTAGCTGTACTGGAAGGTGCTGCTGGAAAATAAATTTATTTTAACCCTCATAAATAAAGTGAATACGCTGCACCTGCATTCGCAGTTTTTTTAAGTTATTAAAGATAACAGATCAAAGCTTCAGATTAACTAATTAGTTTCACGCATTTGCATTTCTCCTTAGCTTCGCAGAAGGAGCAAAACGTAAATGGCTTTTTTTTTTTTTTGCTTATTGCGTTATAAATTATACATAAGCAAGTGTAGAATTATATAAGCATTAATAAGCTTAACAAGAAGGGGTTAGCTGAGTGGTTTTAGCGTCAACTTTACACGTTGAAGACAGAGTTTCGATTACTCTACTCCTTATTATACAATTAATAAACTGTAGTTTTAAGTTAATGTTTATAATTTTAAAATAATACTATTATTTATTATGCTGTGTTAGCATATTCCTGTGTTTAATATAACTTAATAGTAAGAACCCCTTTGTTATTGCTAGGCGCTAAGTCTCTTACGGATCAACTCTGTAAATTGTAGTTAACATTATACGTGTGTTCTTATTTAAAGCTTTTATCGATAATATAATTTTTTTTTATTTTAGCTAAAATAAATAACTGTGCAAACGCTAGCCATACTAGTAACATAACTTTAAAAAATGAGGCTACAGGCAGCTTTATACGGTACATTCTATATCCACTAATTATCATAGTAGCAAAAGCAGCAAAATTTAATGGCTGGTTCCTTTTTAGAAAGATCATATTAAGCAGTATTCCAACTTACATCTTAAATATTTAAGCTTTTATCTTTTTTATTTTATCATTAGTTATCGCTCTATCCTTCCCTTCCCTCTTTTCTTTACTTAGCTTATTTATGCACAGTAATATATACGGAGGATACTATTGTTTATTCAAGCACCCTTCTTCTGCGAAGCGAAGGAGGTATAGCTGTAGTTAGGGCTAAGCAATAACGCAGGAATAGTTTAACTGCCTGCCTGCGCTTCTTCCATGCTTAGCATGGAGGAGCAAGAACTATATTTTAAAATATCACTCTTATTGTTAGCCTCCCGCCCTCCTATAGGGGAGGAGCTAATATAGCTTTCTTAGCTTGCTTAAAAAGCTGTAGATATCCATCGTAGATTTAGTGGTAAAATGTATTTGAAGGGGAGTGCTTCTTGCATCGCAACACACTGGTTTTAGTAAAGAATATTTCCTTCATTGCTAAATGAGTTAGTTCCTTCGCTTCGCAGAAGAGGGTGTTTTATACTACATTAAAAAAAAAATATTAAACGAATATGCCGGAATTGGTAGACGGGTGGGTTTTAGGCACTCATAATTTTTTATTGTAAGGGTTCAAGTCTCTTTATTCGTACTAAAATCATTTAATAAAAATATTAACTAATTTATTATAAAGCGTACACAGAAGAAACTAATTTTATTTATTTAACTTTAGTTTAAGTTTAAAAAATTTTTTATATCTTTGAAAAATATACTAATATAGTAAAATGTAAATTTACATTAGACCTAGACTGCAAAGTTTACCTTATTCTACTATCATCACATCACACTTACAGTATTATCATTATACTCCATTCCTTCCCAAAAAGGGATGGATGCATTTAAACAAGAGATTAGTTCCTATCAAATAGTCAATAGAGCTTTATTCTCCAGCTAGCGGAGCCACAAAGCAAGCACTTTTTTTTTAGACTTATTATCTAAGTAATTAGGTGTAAAGTGTGTTGCAAGTAGGTCCTCCATGCAAAAAAGAAGCTGCTCCTAGTTCTCCCTTTTAAAGTAGAGAATAGATGCAAAATATAATTTTATTATTCTAATTAGAAAGTTTTAAAAGAGAGTTAAGATATCTAAAACTGAAATTTTTGATTTAATAAATAATGTTAAATAAAATTTAGGGAAGGTTCAAGGTTAATTTTTAAGGATATATTTCCTCCTACTGCTTGCGGAGCATGAAGAAGAAAAACAATTTTAGGGATAATTAAATTAGAAAGTTTTAACTTTAAAAAAAAATCAAATCATATAATATTTTATCTAACACTTTAGTTTGTTGCTGCGCAGTGGCGTAGCTAAAAAATAATTAAATAAAGTTATTAAAAAAAAAATCCTATATCCTAACCTGTTTATGTTTAGAATATCAGTAAACTGTTATATAATTATATTGTTAATAGTATTTACAAAACTTGTCCTATAGATAAAATCTAACTCTACTTAACTAATTAGCAGATAAGCAGCTTAAATTGTACTTGATTCTTTTTATTTCGCATTCTCAATTTTTTGCTTAAAAATCCCCCTCTATTGGCCCTATTACTTCAATTAGAGGGCGGCACTTTTCCTTTCTATACTCTCTGCTATGGTGCAAAAAGGGAGATTTTAAGGAATCCTTTCTAGTGGCTTTTTTTTTCGTTCGGCCACTCCGAAGCTCCGAAGGATGCGAGAAAGAGTAAAGATAATTGGAAATGAAGGTGTGCGTAATTCTTACACCCTTGTGTAAGCAGCTATGCATGTAAAATATGTAATATAGCGAATGCTGGAGTAATCTGCGTTTTCAGGAGAGTGTAGCTTTATATCAAGCTTTTTCGAAGAAGCAGAGTGCTTTTTAAGGTAAAATAAAATTCTTTCTTTTTTGTACTGTGCTGAAATAGTTTAATTGGTTAAAACATACCATTCATGACGGTAAAAAGTAGGTTCAATTCCTTCTTTCGGCTATAATAAAATCAAAATAATCTTTAATATAAACTATTAAAACAATATAAATTAAGTTATCTTTTTTCAATTTTCCTAATTATTCACATTATTTTATTCTTAATACTATATTCTAATAATTAGAGAAGGCGTAGTATGCTACGATATATTTTAATTAATTTAATAATATATAAATATCCTTCAATTCATTCAATTTTAAGAAGTAGAATTCAGGAAAAAACAATATATTTGAAAAATGTTAGTTGCTGCAAAATACATAGGAGCAGGTTTAGCATGTTCAGGTCTAATAGGAGCTGGAGTTGGGATCGGTGTGATCTTTTCTTCATTAATATCATCTACAGCTAGAAACCCTCAAATTAGAGGTCAATTATTCACTTATGCAATTTTAGGTTTCGCTTTAGCGGAAGCTACAGGATTATTTGCATTAATGGTGGCCTTCTTATTATTATACTCATAATTTAAAATCTATCAAACATTGTTTTTCATTGGTAGATTTTTAAATTTAATACCCTCATGAAGCTTGTAGCGTTTAGTGTGTTTACTGCGTTCGCTGCTTAGCGCTTACATAAAAATTTTTATTATCGTTTAACACAAATAAATATGAAAGTAATATTATTTTGATAAGTTTAATAAATAAAAATTATCTTAAAAAAAAGAAGAGAAGAAATTTGAAAAATTTTAAAAATAATTTCTTTTCTAAATATTTAGAAATTATAAAACAATATTCCTGTTGAGATTGAAATAAGTTATCTATCTGATTACCTTTATTAGAGGTAATCTACTCCTCCTGCGGCCAACTGTTTAATGTGAAATCTATTCTTCCTTAGGAAGAGCCTGGAGCCTTACAGGGTGGTATACTTATTTTAAAGTAACTAGGGCTGCGCAGCTGCGCAGCTGCGCATCCATATATAAGAATTTAATTTATGTTATATATGGCTTAAAATATTCATTTCCTAAAACTTCTTCAAAGAAGCAAGGAAAAAAGAATTGTTAACTACTATAGTATTTAATTAGCAAAAGTGCTTGTTTTATACAACAAATGAATTTTTTTCTAGTGTACTTACAGGAATAAAGAAAGGTTATAATACACCTACTTTACCAAAAAATATATTACAGTTTATTCAAAATCCAATTGTTAGAGTTTTTAGAGTTTTAGGAGGTATAAGTGTTATACTCTTAATTACTAATAGACTAATTTTTTTAGGGGATGAAAAGTTATACTTTATTTCTTTAGTAATTTGTGTAATTTTATTTATTATGTTTAGTATTTATCAAATTTTTATCACTTATCATAGAATTAAATATATGATTAAAGTTTTTAAGAGTGAGGAGTTAGATGTAAGAAATTAGCCTTTAGATAGATTAGCTTCTTTAGCTGCAAAAATAATTTGATGTAGTAAGGGGTTTTGTGAAACAGTGTTCCAAAGGAAGGGAGTAATTTTCGGAGGAATGGCTGGTATTGATGAACTTAGAAAAGCTAAAGGTTTAGAACCTATATTTTTTTATTTTCCCTAATTAGCTTATATAATTTTACCTGATACAGATACACAAAAAGAAATATCAGGATGCCTGTTTACATTTTAACGGTAAAGAATTAGATCTTTATAAAGAAGAAAATGCAATTGTTAATTCATTTGAAGAAAAGGGTGTTATTAATAAGAATGAAGCTGAAGAATGAATAAAGAGTATACAACGTAATGAATCTATGTGTCAAGAAGATAATAAGGAAATAAAAAGTAAAATTTTTAATCTTTTAGATAAATTAATTTTTATTAAAAGAAATATAAAATAAGTAAATAAGCTTTTAGGATAATTTTTATTTTTAAAATTTTTTATTGTTACAGTGTTTTCTTTAACTAAAGTTAAATTTTTACTCTACTCATTAAAACTAAATAAATTGATATTTTAATAGTGAAGATGTAGACTAAATATAGTAGCATAATCTCGCATCGCTATACTAATTCTTTATATACTTAGATTTAAGTATCTATTATATCATATAGAAGTAATATAAAATTTATTTTTAAGAACGGAGTACAGACAGGGACAGATATCGTTTTCAAGTATCTTTTTCTTTTTAAGAACGGAGTACAGGCTAAATACCAACTTTAAACTAATCATATAATTTTAACATTTTTTTCTTAATTATTATTCTTAAAAATAGTCTTTTAAATATTCTTTCTTGCGTATTTAAAATACATTGTTTATTTATTTAATAAGTTATTTATTATTTAAATAAATATAAAGCTTATTTTCACAATTTTCTTAGAAGAAATGTTTAACAAAATTGTAAATTGGAAATCATTTGCAGCGGGTTTTACCGGTGGTGCTTCAGTTATAACTTACATTCAATTTATCAAAGAATTACATAAAAAGAAGATCTTAATAATGACAAAAATAATGAAAAATAGTAATTTTAGATATTCTTATTCTTTACCATTAATTTTAAGTTATTTAGATATAAATGTAAACGATACTAATAATGTATTAACACAATATTCTTGGGGGATATTTATAATAAGTCTTATATGTCTATTAAGTTTTTTAAATATTCTAGGTTATATAATAGCTTACTTATTAATTCAAAAAAGTAATTATGAAAGTAAATATCCTCTATTAAGTAAATTAATCAACAGATATAAGAAATTCAGTTTAATTTATTTTAGTATTGAAATTATAATTTGTCTAATTTGTTTATTTTTATTATTGTTCTTTTCTTTATTATTTATTTATAAAACAACTGGTAAATATTAGTACTATCATATTAATAATTTTTTATTTAATATTTTAATAAGATATTTTTACCCTCATCTAGCGCTTCTACCAAATCCTTAATTCATTATAAAATCCTTTATTTGTTTAATTATTTACTTAGGCTTATATTTTTAATATTTTCAGTAGCCTACTAATCCCAACTCTTATCCATGGTTTTTTCATAAATGGTATACCATTAATGAAAAAACTTTTGTAGAGATATAATATATCTCTCTCGCTTCTATTTAGATGAGAAGTGAGGTCAAATCGGTTAAACTAGTCTTAATTTGGATTTTCTTTAACTTAGAAGGTGAGATTCATAGTCTCAAATAAACGTAAGGGTGCTAGTACCTCTCTTATTTTATTCCTTTAAGCAAGTTAATTTTAGGTTAAGGTTGGAGTCCACTTGAGTGTTTTCTTATTATCACTAGTATTTAATATTTTTACTATTAGGTATTTATTTTATATCTTTATAGATTTTAGTGAAATAAGAATTTACCATATCATTTATATGATAATAGGATGTTTTTTTAAATGAAGTGCTGAAGGGAGTTTGCTATCGAGGGGTAATGAACTAGAATATTCTTAGGAATTATAATTAAAATTTAACTATTTTAATTAACTAAAAAATAATGTTTAATAATTCTTTTTTTTATTGACTGGAAAACATAGGGACAAAAGACCTAAGAGTTTTTACATCCTTGTATAATAATTTATTAGGTTTATATAAATTTAATTTAATTAACTGAATATTTGAGTTAACATTTGATATTGGACACTTTGGTTTACTTCTTGTGTTTTATTTTTTTACTTACAACTACTACAAATATCATGAACAATTTTAAAATTAAAATTCCTAATTCTGGAATTAAAATATTAAATAAATTATCTATATATTTATTTAATATTTTCAAATTTATTATTTTATTTTATATTTTTATTAATATTTTTTCATTCGTTACAGGGATTTTTTCATATTTATCTCAGATTTTCGGTGTTGATTTAGTATCTTATGTGATACCTAATGGGGAGTCTACTGATTTACCAAATAAGGTAGATCCTGTAAGATGATGACCTAGTGGGGTTCCCCAAAGCATCAGTATAGTAGGTACAGGATTAGCCACATTCATGGCTTTAAGTAAAATGCCTGGTATCTCTCCTAGATTAAGAGTATTAGGTGCTTTAGGTGCTAGTGGTGTTAGTGCAAGTACTATTACTTATCATTCTGCTATAGAAAATTCAGTAGGTTTTAATAGACTAATGTGAAGTTACTCAGAGTATAAGAGAACAGGTTCTTGACCTAGTATAGATACGGTTAATAATGTATCTAAGACTACTATGGATAGTTTTGTTTCTGAAGCATTGAAATCTGCCAATCAAAGTGCTGTAGACACAGCTGTAAAAGATGTGGTTGAAAAAAGCGCTAATAATTTTTTACCTTCTTTAGATTTAGATATTTCTTCTTTAATTACTAAGTTTATTGATTTAATTTTTAAAGAAACTATGCAATTATTAAATCCTGTATATGTTGAAGGATTCTTCGATGATCTTATCGGTCAACGAATGTTTATTGAAGTTATTCTTCTTATTTTGGCTATTAGTATAGTCTTCTTATTTATAGTATTTATTTTTAATGTAATATTTTTATTAAATAAAGATAGAATAATTAAGAAATTTAACAATAAATTTATTTCTCTTTATGTTAATTATCAAGCTTTTTTAAGTAAACTTACTTTATTTTATTTACCAGTTTTAATTTTTATAGGTTTATTTGGTTTATGTCATGCTTTATATTGATTAATCACTAATCAAATCCCTTATGAGTCTTTAGATATTGATTTACACCAATATATAAGCTTTAAAAAAAAATAGTTAATTTCCTCTTTAAAATAGGAAATATTCATAGGTATTTAACTAAAATTGTAGTTTCTTACCCTCATTATTTTATTAAATATAGATTCTTCCTAAAACTCTTAATTTTCTGTATTTATTATAATTAAAACATCTAAAATTTACTAAATTCTGTGAAATTCAATTATCTTTTTAAAATTATATTTTTTGTTTTTTAATTTAAAATTTTCTACGATCTTCTAAACTATAAAAACCATTAAATACCTATATGCCCTAATATTATTATTAAAGATGATAATTATTAAAAGAATGAGAAAATTATTATCATATTTCAAATTTTTATTATACAAAAATGGTAAATTATCTACGGGTTTTTATCATAGAATATCAGTTATAATTTTACTATTTTCTGGTCTATTAAGTTATAATATTATTTATAATTTAGATAGTTTTTCAGGAATAGGGATATATAATGGATTATTCAATATTACTACACGTTCTCAAAATTTAGAATGTTTTTTATTACATAAAATTTTATATTTATATACTTTATTAAATAGTATCTTAAGTATAGAATTACAATCTTTATATAAAGGATTATCCAATATTAATACACATTCACATATTTTATATCTTTATCTACTTTCTCGTACAAATCAAGTTAGAATAGATGATTATTATACTATATATTATATACCTTCTTTAATCTTAAATACAACACAACAATTATTTAATAATGAATAATAAATTAACAAGATTTTTTCAAGGAATGACTTTAACTACTTTTACAATGGGTGTATTCAACACTATTAATGGAGTAAAGGCTAAAAAAAATATGAGTAATCATGAACAAACAATAAATAATTTAAATAATAATATACAAGAACATTCTGTAAGACAGGAATTATGACAACGTAAAATTGATGACCAATACGAAGTAATAATTAAGACTAATATAAATCAGAAACATATGGATATGATTAATAAAGCTAATGAGGAATTCAAAGGCGATTTGGATGTTTATAAAGAACTAGGTAATCGTTTTTATGACCCTGATGCTTTAGAAAAATTAACTTCTGAAGAATTAGTTAAACTTGTTAAAGAATTTAAGGAAAAAGGCGATATATTAGCTAATTCTGGACAAAAATTCGGTAATGAATTAAGTAAGATATTAGAAGAAATAAATAAAGGTAGTGGTAACACTTCAAAATATTTATCTGATATATCAGAATTTTTATCTTCTTTAACATTTGATCAATGTGTTGCTATAGTAAATGTTACAGGTTGTATTGTTATAATAATTTCTTTAATATCATTATTTATTATATTTTATGGAAATATATTAATTGATAGACTTCAATTAGAAATAAAATATCCTAAAATAAGTAGATTTATTCAGTTGAGACGTAAATTTCAATTATATTATTCATTAATAGATTTTTTCTTAATTTTTATTGTTTCATCTACAATTATATTTATAAATATATTAATTTATGTTCAATAATATGTTTAAATACAGCCTTTAATTTCTTAATAACTTTTTTTTACCCTGAATACTTAACCAAACAACTTTTATCAATTATCGGATTAAAATAAATTTTAATTAAATTTTAATTAAAACATTAATGCGTTCATATAAACCCTCATATCTTAATTTTCATATCTCAATTTTAATTCCTATTCTTTCTTATTAGTGATAAACATAACTATAAAATACTTCTTTAGTTGTAATTCCACTCATTTATTAAACCTTAATATTCTATGACTAAAAAGAATGTTAAAATTACCCTTATTTGAGTTAACTTAAATCGTAATTTATTACTAATATTTTTTCTCCATTAAAAAAAATCTATACGCTTACCTAAACTATAAAAATGGTCAATACCTTTACCTATCTGTATCTCATTAGAAACTTCCTACGGGTCCTACTGACGGAGGAGTAGCATAGGTCAGGCTAGGCTAGAGTTTTGTCCAGTTAAGCAATTTGCAATCACATCTTTGCAGCAGCAAAGCATTAATAAGTTTAAATTTATAAAAGAAGGATAAAAAAATAAAAAAATAAAGTAATTTTTTTCCCTCTCCCTTCCTTTGGAAGGAGACACTAACAGACTATTTTCAGCTTTATAAAATTATCTCCCCACTCAACACTCTAGCGTAGCAGCGTATCTGCATATGAGCTAGCAAGCAAAACAATTAAATATATTTAATTAAGATTAAGTTTTATATAATTAATTTAGAATATAATTAATACATTCTTTATCTATAATAACAAGATAACCTTGCATAATATAGGATGCGGAATAAAAAATAAATATTGTTATCTAACAATTATACTAATTCTATACTAATATAATGATAAATTTACTTTTACTTATACCTATCTTTGGATCAATTATATTATTACCTATGAGAGAGGAATCTAATCAATTAAAAATGAAACAAATAGCATTAACAACTTCTTTAATAAATTTTTTTATTTCTTTATTTATGTGATATCAATTTGATTCTAATATAACTCAATTTCAGTTTGTAACAGAATTTAATCATTTAAATTTGTATCATTTAAATTTTGGTGTTGATAGTATTTCATTATATTTTGTTTTATTGACAACTTTTGTTACACCAGTAGCTTTATTATCTAATTACACAAATATAACTAATAATTTAAAAATTTTTTTAATTTCGTTTTTAATTTTAGAAAGTTTACAAATATGTGCTTTTGTTTCTTTAGATTTATTACTTTTTTATATTTTTTTTGAAAGTGTTTTACCTGTATTATTTATTGTTATAGTAATATTTGGGCACGGACAAGATAAATATAGATCCGCATTATTATTCTTTTTATATACTTTAGCTGGAAGTTTACCTATGTTACTAAGTATATTAACAATTTATAGTTATATAGGATCTACTGATTTTCAATTATTATCTTTATATGAAATTAATTCTGATTTTCAAAAAGTTTTATGGATAGGATTTTTTGTAGGTTTTGCCGTTAAAACTCCACTATATCCTTTCATAATTTGATTACCAAAAGCTCATGCTGATTCAGTATTAGCAGGATCTATTCTACTAGCAGCCACAATACTAAAACTAGCAACTTATGGTTATCTAAGAGTGTTAATAAACTTTTTACCAGATGCAACTCATTACTTTTCACCTTTAGTTCAAACTATTTGTATAATAAGTATTATTTACTCTTCATTTTCAACTATAGTACAACAAGATACTAAAAGATTAATTGCTTATTCAAGTATAGCACATATGGGAGTAGTAGTATTAGGACTATTTTCAAATACAATCCAAGGAATAGAAGGAGCCATTTTATTATCAATAGCACATGGTTTTGTATCACCAGCATTATTTATTTGTGTTGGAGGTATAATTTATGATAGAACTCATACTAGAATAATTAACTATATTAAAGGATTAGTAACTTACATGCCTGTATTTACAATATTATTTTTTGTATTTACTTTAGCTAACACTGGAATACCTTTAACTCTAAATTTCTTAGGAGAACAATTGTCATTGTTAGGTATATTTGAAAAAAATCCTATAACTGCAATTTTAGGTGCTACAAGTATTGTTTTATCTGCTTGTTATTCATTATTCTTATATAACAGATTGTCTTATGGTAGTTATTCTACTCATTTAAATATATTAAAAGATATTAACAGAAGAGAATTCTTTTTATTAATATCTTTATTAATACCTACTGTATTATTAGGAATTTTACCAAATGCAATTTTAAATACATTGCACATCTCAGTAAGTTCTCTTTTATACAGTGTTTAGTAAATTATATAATATATTTAATTAAACATATATTGTAATATTATTAAATAAACATAGATTAATGGATCTAAACTACCAATTGTTCAATTTGTAAGCATTATTAAAAACCAAATTTAAAAATAATGTTAAAATAAACCCTCAAAATTTAATTTTAAATAAAAATTTTATATTATAATTAATATTAAATTATTTGTGAATAAAGCATGTAAAAGATAATTCTTTACTAAGATTAAATTTTACTATAACAAAATTTTTTCTCCTTTAGCAAAAGCGCTGCTAATTCAGCTGCTTCTTCTCCGTTCGGATGCAAGACCGGCTATAACTTCTTAATTGAGTTTAGACCTTATTGGAGTTAGGAACCAATTTTAGGAAAAAATGCAAAGCATAAAAATCAGCTCAGTTATTTAAGTTAATTTAACTTGCATACGTTCTACTTTATTACTGAGTAGTTATTTAGCGTTCTTATCTGTAAATCATAAAAGATTTTTTAATTTTTTTTTTAATTTCTACTCCCTTACAAAATTAGGGAACGGAAATAAAGTAATTTATAAGTTTTCTATAATATTAATATAGTTATATACTATATGTTTTCTTTCCGAACAGAGAACAAATTTATATTAAAAAAATATAAATTATAGAATAAAAATATAATAATTTAAAAGAAAGTAGCAAAAATTAGTAGTATTCTAAACTACGTATACCTTTTATTGCACCCTATTAAAGATTTCCCATTCTCTATTCATCCGTTCTACAAAGCATAAAATTTTTTTATTAAATACTTCTCTCTTTAGCGGCCTCCCTCCCATAGGGGGGGGAGAGATGCTTTAGCTTTTTTTTTTTGAGAGAATGTAAAGGGAGAAAACATAGATTATAAATTTCACATCTTTAGCTAAATGGTAATAGCAGTTGCCTTCGAAGCAAAAGATTATAGGTTCGAGTCCTATAAGATGTTTTTTAATATTATTACTCTTCCTGCTTTACTGCTTTGCTGCACAAGCAATTAGGGAGGGAAAAAAACCTGTTTTCTTCGATTTGCAGAAGAAGGCTCCTAATGCTTCTTCTCCGTTCGGAAGATAGGAAGAAACTAGCATACATAAACTTATGTAGATTAACAGGGTTAAATTTCAAGTAATTACTTTAAAATAAATAAAAATATAAAAGAGAAGTGTAGTATTAAAAATAAATTAATAAAATTTACATAATATTATAATAGGGGAAATATGATAATTGGTAATCAGTTATATTTGCAATATAAAAAATGATAGTTCGAGTCTATCTTTCTCCAATTAAAATTACTTAGCCTAAAAAAATTTTAATCCTCCTTGCAAAGCAGGAAAAGTTGACCTTGTTTTAATTAGAAAATTCAAGCAGCGTTCGCAAAAGCGGTGATTATTTATTCTAATTATAATAAATTGATATTCTTTCAGGTAGTCAGTAATCAGTAATATGATAATTCATCATAGATCTTAAGTTAAGGATTAATAGTTCTAAATTATTTAGTATTTTTCTAGCTACTTTATTACTTAGATAAATTTACTAAATTACTAAATAAAGTAAATTTTCATGCCTGCGTAGCAGCGTAGCGCAAGAAGAAAGTGTACTTATTAGTATCTGTTATTAATGTGCTAACATCGCACTCAGCCTATTATCTTTTCTTTTTAGAATAAGGAGCCTTGCTTTGCTTTGCAAAGAGGGTTTTAATCTAGTTAAAAAAAATTTAGCCTCGGTTGCTTAGTGGTCAAAGCGTTATATTGAAGCTATAAATATGGGAGTTCAATTCTCTCCCGGGGCAAAGCATACACTAAAAATTCTAAATCTTTTTTTTTTTAATAAATTCTATTACAATTTTAATATTATTTAATAAAAATGATGTTTATTTTGGTGGGGTATTTACCTTTTATTTATAAATGTAAGATAATTAAATAAATAAGCCTGCTACTCTCTCCCAAACGTTGCATTCTTTGCTTAAAAGCATTAACGCAAACATCCATCCCTTCTATCTTCTTTGGTAAAAAAATTATAATTAATAAAAGTATGGAATTATTTCTGTTTTTTCTTCCTCCTTCGGAAGAAAAGGATTTTAGTAATAGTCGAAATAGTTTAAATGGTTAAAACAAATTCCTTGTAAGATTTAAATAATGGTTCGATTCCATTTTTCGGCTTAATATTTGTTTGTATGAAGTACGAAGTAGCAAAATAAGAAGCCTCCGTTATTGTTCTACAAAGAAAAGACGAAGAATAAGAGTGTACTAAAAAAATTAAAAAAAAAATTCAACTATTTAATAGGAGTGGTAGCTTAACTAATCATCTATATTATTATAGTTCTCCTGCGTTTGCACTCTTCCGCCCATAGGGCCCATAGGGAGGGAGGGAGGAATAAACAATAAAAATTAAAAAGGAGGCAGCTCCGTTCTTCCTACAGAGAGCGAACCTCTTTTTTTTGTTCATTTACTTTTAAAATAAGAGGCTGCTTTTCGCAAGCTCTCCGCTCGAACAAAAGATTTTTAAATGGCTTCTAAAAGTAGGATTGTTGAACAGGTTTTGCTACAATATTAATTGTGTAATTATTCTAATACTAATATAGGTTTACTTAACTACGTATCTTTTCCTATTGTTCTTTTTAAAAATCTAGTAAAATATCCACACTTTGCAGCTCACTAATAGTAAGGCCCCTAATTAAAAGGCTGCGTTCACATGCACATGCAAAAGAATAGCAACATTCCTCTTCCCCGTTCTGAGAGACCAATAGGCATCTACTCCAGCGTTTGCAGCATGCAAATATAATTAAGGATGGAAGCGTTCTTTTAAGGAGCATTAAAAATTAGCTTGCAAACGCGAATGCGGAAAGCAAGATAGTGTTTTTAATTATAATGTAAAAATTATTCATATTATATAGGTGTATGAGTTGTAGTTTAATTTGGAAAAACACCATTTTTTGGTAGTGGCTAATATCAGTTCGAATCTGGTCAACTCAGTCTTTTTATATTAAAAAAAAAATAAATAATAAAAATTTTTGCAACATACTAAGCACAGCTTTTTAATAAGCAAAAGGACAGAATCCTAATTCTACGTTTATAGTTTATATCTAGATGTGTTGCTCCTTTTTCTTCCTTCGAAAAGAAGGATGCCGAGAAGCGAGGGGACATTTTAACGTTATCACGTACAAATTGCTGTTTAAAAAATAAATATAATATTTAATAAATTTAATAGGAAAACAGAACTCGAATAGGTTGAGTGTCCCACTTTTAATGGGAAAGTCTTGGTTCAAGTCCATGTGTTTTCAAGTCATTAAATTTAAGAGTTTAGAAGTTGGTCATAGTAGTGTTCTTATCTAAACAAGCTTCTCAATTAGTAGATAAGTATGAAGAAGCAGCAAAAGGAGATTAAGCTCAGTTAGGAAGGGTGCTTTTTTCTCTTTGCTCAATTACAATAGTTTTGTGCTTGCAAAACATACTACTAGAGCAACATTCCTCTTCCCCGTTCTGAGAGACCAATAGGCATCTACTCCAGCGTTTGCAGCATGCAAATATAATTAAGGATGGAAGCGTTCTTTTAAGGAGCATTAGTATAGTAACTTTCTAGATAGTGTTTTGTATGAGTTAAGTAAAAATTTCTTCTAATTAAGCTCCAAACTACTTATATTTTTAAGTGATTCTGCTGCTCATAGCTTTGCTCCTAATTGTTGCTTTATTAGCGTAGCAAGTACCGTTTTAATATTATAATTAATACTTAAGGAGTTAGAAATAATATTTTGTTATCCAAATGGAGCTGCTATGATGTTAACTATTATTAAGTAGAAAAAGTAAAATTAAAAAAAGAAGGGTAGGTGATCCGATTGGTAATGGTGATTCTCTGTAAAAGAATTGGTTTATAACCGTACTAGGTTCGATTCCTAGACTACTCAATATTTTATTAATATAAAAAAATATAAATAATATATTTACGTTACAACAAATTAAAAGAATTAGCTCTATAGTTCTTTTTATAATTAATATTAAGACTCAATTAGTATTTATAAAATAATAGGAAAATTTTATCAAATATTATAATAAGTAGCACTATTACTATTATAAACCTTATAACTAATTTTAATTTTTTTAGTTATCGGTTTTTTTTTTTAATTACAAATTAAATAAAAGAATTAACTTTATTCTTATACTAACGTTTTTATATTCGCATAGTGAAAGGTATCTCTTATAATTCTTTAGTCCTACAGACTCCTTCTTGCGGAGCATAGACTAGAATTGCGAAGTATAACTACGGAATATATAGTACATTAAAGGAGCCTTTTTTTTTGCTTATTCCTTCCCCTCTGCGTAGCGTAGGAAGAAGAAGAAATTAGGCATGTAAATCTACGGCAGTTCAACCATGAGCAGCATAATTTACCTTTCTTTTTAATTATCTTTATCATCAATATAGCTCAGTATTAGAATAAAGATTAAATCAACTTTTTTTTATTGTTTTTAAAAATACAATGCTTAGGCATTATCCATCTTCTTTTGAAGTATGGTATCCTTTTATATAAATAAGATTAAAAATTTTATGTATCAGGTTATATTATTCTAGGTTAAACCTTCTATCTTATCTACTTTACAACATTTTTATGTAAATACCCCTTTCCTATGCAACTTCGCGCTTCGCACATGTAGTGTATATTTTTCCTTCCTCCTTCGGAAGGAGGAACATCTATTTCTATAGAATGCAGGAGCAAAAGATAAGAAGCCGTAGGAGGTGGAAGAAAAAAAAATTTTTTTTATATTATAGTGCAATTATTTTGCGCTTCTTTTTTATTGCTTTTAAAAGAAGTTACTGGTTGGTACTCGTTCCGTGCCCAAACGGAGCAGAAAAGTAATAGTCACTAAAATTTTCTATAATTAATACAACGGAAAGCATACAAAAAAATAGCATTTGGTCCTTCAGGTCCTTCAGGTCCTTCAGGTCCTTCGGTGCGTAGTAGGAGCAAGAAGAACCCTAGTAGCTTGCTTCCTCTAAAATTTGTAGTGATTCTATTTCCTTTGTTAATTTTTTTTTTCTTTTTAATTATCAAACTTATTGATAGTTAACATAAAATATTTAAGATAGTCTTTAAGCTTTGATTTTTTAACTTTAAATTTTTAAAATTTTATATAATTATCGACTACTACTATCCTGCGCATCCTTTTTTTCTTTTTATCTCGCTCTAGCTTCTTGCTAGCAGCATAAGCGTAATCACAAAGTAAGGCGAAGGAAAAAAAAGCATAATCTATTAATTAAATTTTAAATACTCTCGCTTGCTCTAACGCATCAAATGTTTCTCGCATCCTTCTGAAAGAACGAAGAAGAAGCAGGTGGTCGTAATAATTATAAAAATTAAAAAAAAATAAAAGGTTAAAACAGTAAGCTAAAATTTTCATTTCTCTATATACAATGACAACTTTATTAATAAATATCTTAGCTTTTGCTACATTACTATCAAGTATTTTTTCTATCACTTCTAAAAATCCTGTTATATCAGTACTTTTTCTAATAGGTACTTTTGTATTATCTGCAGGTTATCTTATTTTAATTGGAATAAATTTTATAGGAATTTCTTATATAATTGTTTATGTTGGGGCTATAGCTGTTCTATTTTTGTTTGTAATTATGATGATTAATATTAAACTTACAGATATTTTAGAAACAGGTAGTCAATATACTAAAACTTTACCTTTAGCATTAGCTGTAGGTTCATTATTTATATTTATAATTTTTTCAATAATTAAATTTAATTATAATAATGTGCCAGTTTTATCAGCTTTATTAGATAAAATTACTTTTTCAAATGGATTATTCTCAAATTATTATATACTAAAAATTAATTTAATTAATTCAATTGTAGATAATACTTATTATTCTTCATCTTCGGATTTATTAATTACAATCTTTCAACAAATAGAAGTTTTAGGTCATAATTTATATACTTATGGAGCTATATTATTAATAACTTTAAGTATTATTTTATTATTATCAATGTTTGCTACAATAATTATTTCAAAATCTAATAAAGACTAATTGAGACTAATATAAACTAATTGTTTAAATAAATAAATTTAATATTAAAACTTAAAAATCAAATTTCTTAGATGAAATAACCTTTCCTTTTTTACTACAATTCTAAGTTCTTAGATCTACTCTGCAGCATCCTTCTTGCGGAGCATGCAGCACTATTTAAATGGAGAATTAGTAATAGTACTTAGTTTAATAGTATTTAAGGCCGCTTAGCAGCATTCACTTCGAAGAAGTAGCAGCGTTGTCTAAGCATTCACACTTTTTTCTTGCTCCTTACTCCGCAGTAGGAGGTATTACCTTCAACTTCTTGCAAAGCAGCAAAGCAGCAAAGCAGCAAAGCAGCAAAGCAGCAAAGCAGCAAAGCAAAAATAAGAGTAGCGTAAGATCTAAAGTGTTGAAGAAACAAAAATTATATTATAGACACACCAATATTTTTTATTTATTAAAATGTCTCAATTATTTATTTTATCTCCATTAAGTCAATTTGAAGTAAACAGTTTGATAGGATTTAATGCTCCTATTTTAGGTTTTTTTAATTTAAGCTTAACAAATTTAGGTTTATATACATTACTAACATTATTTGTAATTTTAGGATTACATTTATATGGTAACAATGATTCTAAATTAATACCTTCTAAATGGTCTATAGCTTTTGAATCATCATATCAAAGTTTAGGAACAATGGTTAAAGATCAAATAGGTTCATTAAATGAAGTATATTTACCTTTTGTTTATTCAATATTTTTTTATGTATTAATTGGAAATTTAATTTCTAATATACCTTATTCATTTGCAGTTAATGCTAGTGTAATAGTTACTTTAGGTTTTTCTGTAACTATATTTATGGGAGTTACAATTTTATCTTTATCAATTCATAAATTAAAATTCTTCTCTTATTTTATACCTTCAGGAACACCATTAGCACTAGTTCCTTTAATAGTTTTAATAGAATTAGTTAGTTATTTTGCTAGAGCAATCTCTTTAGGAGTTCGATTATTTGCTAACCTTACAGCTGGACACACTCTATTAAAAATATTATCAACATTCTTATATAAATTATTTTCAAGTAGTGTAATAGTTGCAATTTTAACTTTAATACCATTTACTATTTTCTTAGGATTAATTGGATTAGAAATAGCAGTTTCTTTCATCCAAAGTTTCGTTCTAACATTATTAGTATGTTCATACCTTAAAGACGCAATAGATTTACACTAATTATTTAAATATTTTACATATAGACCCGTAGCAAAGCTGCTAAGCAGCATACGCACCCTCATCTATCGAGCACTCACCTTTTTTTTAACACAGGTTAGATACCTAGGTTTACACCGTCCTATGAAAGCACTACAACGTAGGGGGGGGGGGGAATAACGCAGAATAATACTATAAAAAAATTATTTATTAGCATATTATACGCTCACTTGCTTCGCAGTGCGTGTTTTAATTAGAGCTTACTAAATACAGTATATTACTAAATACATATGCAAGCAAGTATGGCTTCCTAGTTATACCAATACGAATTGGTTTAGAGTTAACTTAAAATTAAATGTTTAGATCTACTCTGCAGCATCCTTCTTGCGGAGCATGCAGCACTCACAATAGCTTAATTTCTTAAGGAATGGCCGCGGTCCTTTTCTTTAAGAACTGCACAGCAAACATCTTTCTTTCTTTTATCTGTGTATATTTTATGTATAGCAGCAAAAGGATATACTTAATAATATAGACAACTTCTTAATTGATAACAGTTAATGTTGTATAGAGCTTTTTCAATTCTAAAATTTTGGCTTAGCTTTATAAAAGTAGCATAGTTAGCGAAGCGAAGAGTTGTAGAAGAAGTAGAATAATAATACGTTTATCCCCGCAAAAGTAAAGCAAAAATAAGATGAAGAAGGATCTTTGTTTGGCCAGCAACATTTTCTCAGTTATTATAAGTTTTATTATTAAGCTGTAAAAATAATAATGAAAGATTATTAAAATTTAAATTTTTTTCTCTTCTCCGCTCAAATGCACTTATTAGCCAGTATGCAGGATTTAGAAAAGCCAATCCGTTCACTAATATATTTTGGCTCATGCTCCTCCATGCTTCTTCTCCGTTCGGATGATAGGAAGAAGCGCAAAAAGGAGTATTGTAAAATATTACCAAGATGTGCTGGTTTATTACTAATTTTTATTATAAGATTTGGATAATAATAAATTTAGTAGTTTTTAAAAGAATATGATAAATAATAAAAATAGGGGAAAGACTTTAGCATAATTGGTTAATGCAGTTCGCTCATAATGGATATTATAAGGGTTCAATTCCCTTAGGTCTTAATTTATAAATATATTTTTACGCTGCTCCTGCTTCGCAATAGAGAAATGTACATAACTTCACTTTCTAAAAATATGCTCCATTATAGCATGCATCGCAGAAGCTAAATAGTATCCACACATCCTTTGCAAAAAAGCTTATATTCTAAGCTTGTAGCAATTCATCCGAACGGAGAAGAAGCTGGAGCAAAAGTAAAAATATAAAAGAGGCTAGTCTTAGCTATACACCTTTCTGCATAAGCACAAAACTATTATCAATAGTACTATTAGCGTAACTATATTTACTAAGTTTTTATATGTTATAATATAATATAAGGCTAATAAACTATTTTAATAATTTAATTTTTTTTTAATTAGCTTATAAATCTTTTTTTTTTTTCCTATGATAGCATTTTCCGTAGCCTGTAGGAGCTGTATCTTGATCTTTGTTTTTAATAAGGGTATAAATAGAGTTATATAAAATTATTAAAATTTGTTATTTTTATAATAATTTAGTAATTAAATAGTATAAAGGGCATTTGGTCGAGTCTGGTTTATGGCGCTCGTCTTGAAAACGAGTACTTCTACTGAAGTCGTCGGTTCAAATCCGACAATGCCCGTAATAATAAAGTAATATTAATAAAATAATTAAATTAAAATATTCACTTAAATAGCTTTCCGTTAGGAATCATAATAACTTTAGGTAAAGTTTTAATAAGAAGTTCTTTAGTATGCGAACGCAATTTTATTTTGATCTTATTTTATTATTGTTTTTTTTAAAGTATTAAGGTTATACTCCCCTGCTTCACTAGGGAGAGGAGAGTAAGAAGTATACTTCTATTCCTAACAGAGACTAGAAAAAGAAGCGTAGTAATAAATAAGTATCATAAAGCATCTTATATTCTATGTGTGGTACGCTGCACTTAAAACAAAATTAAACCTTGTAGATTAGCACAAGTTAAATTTTACTAGTGTGTCTTTAAATAAAAAAATAAATTTTTAAACAATTTAACTGTATACTATTATCATAGCATAAAATTTATTTCTAAATAATTAAATTGGATTTTATGCTTTGCAAGAATGGAGCCTTCCATTATGTTATTAGTTTAAAATTCACCTAAGACTTATCCTATATATTAATTAGCGCTTTTGTTTTAATGCAGGATAAATTTATCATCCAGCTGCTCCGTTCTGACTATTTTTTAGGATTACTTTTAGGACCTCTCGCACCGTTAGGATATCACTCAAAAAAAAAAATGTAGGTTTTTAAATGCTTTTTTTATCAATCATTATTTTAATTATTTGTAAAGCTTTAATAAATGATAAATTATCTGAGGATTTTTATCATAGAATATCAGCTATAATTTTACTATTTTCTGGTCTATTAAGTTATAATAGTATTTATAATTTAGATAGTTTTTCAGGAATAGGGATATATAGTGGATTATTCAATATTACTACACATTCTCAAATTTTAGAAAGTTTTTTATTAATAATAGGGTCTATTATTTTAGTTTCATGACCTAATCAAGAAGAAAGAATAATAGAAGTTAAAAATTCAAATTTACCTAATTCATATAATACTTCATTACATAAAAATTCATATTTATATACTTTATTAAATAGTATCTTATTAGAAAATAATAATATAAATAAAAGTATAGATTCATCTGCTGTCTACGCCACTGCGGATCAAAAAAATTATTCTATACTTAATAATAATAAATTTGTAAGTCATTCTATAAACTATTCTATTATAGTTTTATTTAGTTCTTTAGGAGCTTCATTATTAATGTCTAGTTCTGATTTAATATCAATGTATTTAAGTATAGAATTACAATCATTTTCTTTATATGTTTTATCTACACTATATAGAGATTCTGAGTTATCTACATCTGCTGGATTAAAATATTTTTTATTAGGTGCTTTAGCATCTTGTTTAATTTTATTTGGAGCAGGTTTACTTTATGCTTATACAGGATTAACAAATTTTGAATCTATTTACAGTTTACTATCTATATATTATATAGAAATAAATAATAATTTTATAGATTTTATCTATCCTTTCTTTTCTAAAGAATTAAGTGGATCAATATTTTTAGGTTTAATCTTTATTTTTGTAGGATTTTTAATAAAAATTTCAGCTGCTCCTTTTCATAATTGATCACCTGATGTATACGATGAAACACCTACTATAGTAACTATTTGATTAACTCTTATACCAAAAATATCAATTTTAATATTATTATTAGACTTATATTTACATATAGATTTAATAGACCAATTAACATTATTTGGTCAATTAAATGGATTTAAATTTAATATTGATCAATTAATAAAATACTTATTACTTATTACTTCATTATTATCAATAATAATTGGTAGTGTAGTAGGTTTAGCACAAAATAGAATAAAAAGACTATTAGCTTATAGTACAATATCTCATATAGGATTTATTTTATTAGCTTTAGCTATTCATTCAAAACAATCTATAGATTCATTTATATTTTATATAATTCAATATATTATTACTAATTTAAATATTTTTTTAATAATTATTGCATTTAGTTATCTAATTAATAATAATCTTAAAGATATAAGATATATATCTGAATTTAAAGGTCAATTCTTCTCAAATCCTTTAATTAGTTTAAGTTTCAGTATTTGTTTATTCTCTATGGCTGGTATACCTCCATTAATAGGATTTTTCTCAAAACAATATGTTTTATATTCAGCAATACAAAGTGGATATAATTTTATAGCTTTTATAGCTATAGTTGCTAGTGTAATTAGTGCATCATATTATTTAAAAATAATAAAAACATTCTTCTTCTTTTCTGAAAGTAATTCAAATGAAGATTCTAAAGAAGTAGATGCAAATTTAGAATTTAATTTATCAGAAGTTAATATTACTAATGAAAAATTAAGTAATTTACATAGTTTTTTAATATCTACTTTAACATTATCTATATTATTTTTTATTTTTAAACCTTCTTTAATCTTAAATACAACACAATTATTATCTATATCTTTATTTAATCAATAATGAATAATTTACTTTTTTTATTTATTTTAGTTCCTATATTAGCTATTGTTTTACTACTTTTAAATTTTTTATTAGCTTCTCATAAACCTGATGAAGCTAAAGTTTCTCAATATGAATGTGGTTTTAATGCTATAGAAGGACAAACTAGATCAACATTTCAAATTCATTTTTATATTGTAGGGTTATTATTCCTAGTATTTGATTTGGAAATACTTTTAATTTTCCCTGCAGCAGTTTGTTTATATCAAGTTAGTGTATTTGGTTTCTCAGTAGCCATGATTTTTTTTATTGTTTTAACTATAGGATTTGTATTAGAAATAGGTTCAGGAGCAATCTCATTATCTAATACAGATAATATAAATAATAATTAATATTTTCATACGTACCCTCAATTATAAACAATGAAAAAAATTAATTTTTTATTTAGACTGTTTTATAAAATTATAATTAATTTTTGTTTTTTAACGTATATAATAAATTATAACTATGCTCATATTACATTTTTGCTTGGTAGTTTATTCGGTATCTTTTTATATTTTATATATTATTATATAAAAAGACTTGATTTTTTATACATTACTTTGAAATCTATTAACAAATTTTTATTTTTTTTGTTCTTAGTTATATTGTTATATTACTATATAGAATTTTATGTTTATACTATTAGTGATTTATTTTCAAATACTATTTATATTGATGATAACAAAACTTTAAAACTTTCTGATATAAGGATAGATATGGATAAAGCTTGGGATGGAATAACTTTTTTAGGAGGTGCCAGTGTCTTTAGCGCCGGAATTAAGGCATCTGCCTCTGTTTTTAAATCATCAGCTGTTTCTTTACCTCCTACTTTTAAAATGGCTTTTATTCTAGCTGGTGGTGGTGCTAGTTATTTCACCTTTGAAGATAGTAGAAGTATTTGACGAGCCAGTACTTGAAGTAAAACTCAACCAGCAGATCACGTAGATATTACTAAACGAGGTGATAATTTTGAATCTTCATCTAATGTTGAACCTAGTTGTCCTTTAGAAAATGAAACTTATTTAGCTCACTTAGTTGATGTGCTTCAAAATAGTTTTAATTTATACATTTGTATTTTCATAATTATAAATTTATGTATAATTTTTCTAATTTTAAAATCGTTATCTGATTTAAATTATAATTTTGATTGGTTATCTAAGTATAAATATGGGAACAAAATTCGAATAAAATTAGTTAATATTTTGTCCTATTGACGAAAGAGTAATTTACTCTTTTTTTATATAGGTATGTTTATGATCTGGCTATTCTCAGCTTTTAATATTATGTTTATTAAATATGTATTGCTAGGACTCCAATCTTTATAAAATTATTTTTATTAAAATTACTGCTATTATCTTTAATTTTTAATTCTTTTTAGTATTTCTTTATAAAATATAACCATAAATGATTAAAATAATTTTCTGCTTTATCAAATTCTAATTATGGTATTTTAAATTAAGATTTTATAATAAAATATATTAAACCCTCAATTAATTCACTTTTTTAATTTTTTAAAACTGCACAAAGCGTAGGTGTAGCACGTAGCAAACATTATTAAGTATTTTACCTTCTGTTGCATTCAAAATATTCTTACATAATTTATACTTATATTTTTTTTACTTATATACCCGTCCTCCCTCCGGAGATAATTATATTATCTTATTATAAAAAAATTAACATTAATATTTTATTAAAAGAAATATAAAATAAGTAAATAAGCTTTTAGGATAATTTTTTAAGATTTAATTTTTTTATGGTTATTTTTCACCTTCTACTGAGTTATCATTCATGTAGTATATTTTTAATTAATAACTTGCCCATATTACATAATTTACAGAGTATTAAACCTTGCCTTAAATTTTTTATAATGTAACCTCTTCTTCAAGAATGAGGTATAGTTTTTCAAAAAAGATATAGGACTAGTAAAAACTTCTTGCAACATAAGGATTGCTAACGGCTCCTATTGCTTCTTCTCCGTTCGGATGATAGGAATAAAATTTTTATGGGAACTATTCAGCTCCTGTTTATCGGATAAAGCACCTCTTTATTAGTAAAATTTATCTTTTCCCTGTTAAGCTTAGCATGAGCAAGAAAACACTTTTTATAAATGCTATCACTAAAATATATTAAATACTAATCTAATTTAGGTCAACATTAACTGCGTTACATTAGCTTGCTATCGCAAAGGATATTTCCATAGGGTTCTATAGGATTTGTAGGGTCCCCAATAAACCTTAGTAATGTAAAATATCAAATTAGCGCTTGCTAGCACTGATCCATAATTTATAAAAGATTAATATGAAGTATTCAAGCAGTAGCTATTTATAAAAAGTTTAAATTTTAAGTGCCAAGGTTATCATAAGCGATAATAAAGGAGATTATTATAAGTATATCTCTGCATGCAGCAAGTAATTTTTGTAATTAAAAAAAATATTAGTTATAATAAGGTTTGTTACCATAAATATAAAATATTTGTTACAGTGTTTTCATTAACTTTTAATAAGTTAATTCTATCAGTCTGTTCGGCCACAGAGCGAGACTTAGATATAAATTACAAGAACCATACCTGTCTAATTGTGTGTCCTCTTGCAACGCAAAATCAAAATTTTTTAATTTAGAATTTCTGTTGGATAAGAGTGTCATCACCATATTACCTGTAATATTGTATAGAACTTTATTTGGACTTAAATTAGAATGTGTAGCTATGTAGCACTACAAAAAGGCTATTTTCATCTAATCTAGAATAAAATTTTATGTTACTATTAATAGTATAAATGCTCTTTTATATTTTGATAGGAGTATGATATATTTCTCCTTCGTCTTCTTCGATGCAGCGTATACATAATTATATATCTAATTTTCTAGGTAATAATAGTTGAAATTTTGCTTTAACAAGGAATTGCTTGTTAGTATAGTTCATTACATTTGCACAGTTAATAAAAAATTTAGGTGTCTCCCTTGCGTAGCTTGCGTAGCTTGAGTAGCAGGTGAGTATAATTACTCTAATAGATCATAGTACATATTATTTTACTATACAATGCTTCTTATCTTAAGCAGATCTAAGTTACCTAACCTAAAAGACCTAATAGGTAGGAGGCGAAGAGACTACGTTTGGCATAAAAAAAAGATGTTTAATTTTGTGTTACAAGATAAGAAAGCGTTATAATCTAATACAAGAAAAGCTGGTCTCCTTTCCTATAGCTTCTTTTTGCTTCTAATGGTTAGAACTTTGTTTTATATCAGCTCTGCACTCAGCACTTCCTACGGGCCTTACGGGCCCTACGGGAGGCAGGTAAAATTAATTTATATCTAATAATGCTCACATCTCCTTTTCCCAGCGGAGGAAGCTGCAGCACTTCATATAATTTTAACAATTTTTTTTCTTAATTATTATTCTTAAAAATAGTCTTTTAAATTACTATTATTGCGTATTTAAAATACATTGTTTATTTATTTAATAAGTTATTTATTATATAAATAAATATAAAGCTTATTTTCACAATTTTCTTCGAAGAAATGTTAAACTTTTCAATTTATACTTTAATTTTTAATTTAATTGATGTATTAAGTGTAATTTTACCAATTTTATTAGCTGTTGCTTTCATGACTATTATAGAAAGAAAACAATTAGCTGCTCACCAGAGACGAGTAGGACCTAATATAGTAGGTTATTATGGATTATTACAACCATTCTCTGATGCTCTAAAATTAATTCTTAAGGAAACTATTATTCCTTCTCATTCTAATAAAGTTTTATTTTTTTTAGCACCAATTTCTACATTAGTATTTAGTTTATTAGGTTGAGCTATAATTCCTTTTGGTAAAGGACTAGCGATTACTGATCTATCTCTAGGTGTTTTATATTCATTAGCCTTATCTTCGTTAGGAGTTTATGGTATATTATTTGCAGGATGAAGTGCTAATTCTAAATATGCTTTTTTAGGGTCATTAAGAAGTACAGCAGCTATGATTTCTTATGAATTAATTTTAAGTTCAGCAATTCTTATTATCATATTTTTAACAGGTTCATTTAATTTCACAACTATAATTGAAATTCAACAAGCTATTTGATTTATAATACCATTATTTCCTGTTTTCCTTTTCTATTTTATAGCTGTGCTAGCAGAAACTTCGAGAACACCCTTTGATCTACAAGAGGCTGAATCTGAATTAGTGTCAGGGTTTATGACTGAACACAGTTCTGTGCCTTTTGTATTTTTCTTCCTTGGAGAATATTCATCTATTGTTTTATTTAGTAGTATAACTTCAATTTTATTTTTTGGAGGTTATAATATGCCTGAAATATTTGTAAATGATTCTGTTATTAATTTACAATCAATTATTTTAGGATTAAAAACTTGTTTCCCTTGTTTCTTATTTGTTCTGGTTAGAGCTACCTTACCTAGATTAAGATATGATCAATTAATTGATCTATGTTGATTAAATCTTTTACCAGTAGCTGTAGCTTTAATAATATTAGTACCTTCAATTTTAGTAGCTTTTGATTGAGTACCTTTTTAATTAGTTATTTTAATAATTAATATACGTAACGTACGAAATATGGAAAATAATAATTAGCTTCTTTAAATAAGCATCATAAAAAAGCAATGCTTTATACACTATTTTAACTAGTGTCTATTAGAACGCGAACTCAGTAATAACTAAAAATGAACAGTGCACCGATTCATTCTAGCTTATTCAAAGTATAAATTTTCCTCCTTGCTTCTTCTCCGTTCGGATGATAGGAAGAAGACGAAGAAATGTGTTCAATCGTAAGCGTGCTTACGCAAAATCATCATAGTTATAATTTAGCAATATTAGGATAGCTTACTAAGCATAAAGTAGTAGCACTTTTATAAACTAAATTTAGTTTATTGATTGCTTTATTTAATCAAACACTCTTATTTTTTTATAAAGATATTACTAATAGTAAGGTTATACTTTCTATTAGCCTGATTCTCTGTTATAATTAAGGAGTAGGAGTTAATCGTGTTATCATATTTAAAATAGAATATCTTCTGTATATAGCTCATTAATTTTTTAATGAAAAAAATTTTACCCTCATAATAATAATACACCTGATGCATATAAAATACCCCTTTTTACATATTATCTTGATTTAGATTTTAATTGATATATTTCCTCCTACGCAGACGCAGACGCAGACGCAGAAGAAGATACTGCCTCCTTCGGAAGAAAGGAAAAATTATTTTTATTATATTAGTCCTATTAAATTAAATATAATATAAAAACCTAAATTCTTAAAAGGATCGTAATATAAAATTATATAGTATGTATTAAAAAATTAATATTAATTATTGTTACAGTGTTTATATTTAATATATAGTTATAATAAAAAAGATTTATGAATAATTTCAAAACATAGCGCTACCCTCCCTACAGGCCCTAGGGCGGAATAGAGTTAAAATATTTATGCAGTTTTTAATTTTAATTTTAAATTAAGCTATACCTTAATTAGAGAAAAGCTGCAGTGCTCACATCCTTTCAAATTTTTATTATAAATAGTTAATAGTTAATAAAAGCCTTCCTCATCGCAGAAGAAGCCTCTTGAAGGCATGCTCTTCGTCTTCTGCGTAGCAAGCGCAAGAAGGAGAGTCAATGTATCTACATAATCATAATGCACTGCTGTATTAAATGTAGCTTGATATAATAAATACTTTAAGCTTGTATTCTTAAAATTAAAAGGAAAGGTTGTAAAAGCAAGCACTTTATTATTAAAAATAAAGTATGTGTTAAAAAGTAAATAAAGTTAATTAAAATTTTTTAATTAATAGCATGCATGCGCAAGCATCGCAGAAAGACTCCTCATACGGAAGGAAGAGCCGCTATGGTCCTTTAGTTCTTTGGTTTACAACCCTTTGAACCTTTAGGCGGGCCCTACCAATCTTATGGGGCCGGGCGGGAGCGCAAACTTTTTAATGCGCATTTACTCTAGCTTAGTAAGAATAATGCTCCTCCGTAGCTCCTAGAAGAGCTAAGCTATGTTTGTTGTGTAATCCTTAATGGCCTAATCAATTTATTATAATTAAAATAATCATATAATTTATTTAATTTTTTAAACTATTACTATTAAATTTGATTTTATATCAAGAATATTATTATAATGTATACCTTATCTTGAACTTAAATAATTTTATTTTTTAATCTACTCACAATCCTTCTATTATTTTCCTAACCATTTTTATGCTTTGCTAAAACTTCTGCTCCTCGCATAAATAGAGTGGGGGGTTTCGCTAGTCTGCTTCTTCACCTTCTTGCGGAGCATGAAAAGAAGGGCTGTTACTTATTGCTGTAGGACTATTTTTAGTTAGTGCATAGGCAGCAAACGCATATTGGTTAAAAAAAAACTAGTCTACTACACAGTAGTTAATGTGGAAAATTAACTAAATGTATATTAGTATTTTTAATGATTAATTTTGAAGAGAAGGTATATTATAATATTATCAATTAAACTTTTTTAATTTTTTAGGTAAATTAATTTATAAGTGGTCTGCTACTTGCAACGTAGAAGAACACCTTTAATCTACAAAAAGATAAAAGCCTGCGTTTACACACTAATATAGTAGTATACTGATTATATTATATATCAGTTACTTAGATCGCTTTTAGTTTACAAAATTATTATTAAAGTTAATTAAAATAATAATTCTCTTTCTGCGGAGGAGATTAGTAAAATAAATATGAGATTACTAAAAAATAATGTTTTACTTAGATTATTTAATTCATATATAGTAGATTCACCTGAGCCTGCTAATATATCTTATTTATGAAATTTTGGTTCATTATTAGGAATATGTTTAGTATTACAAATATTAAGTGGATGTTTTTTAGCTATGCACTACACTCCACATGTGGATTTTGCTTTTAATAGTGTAGAACATATTATGAGAGATGTAAATAATGGTTGAATAATAAGATATGTTCACGCTAATGTAGCTTCATTCTTCTTTATGTTCGTTTATGCTCACGTAGGAAGAGGTCTTTATTATGGTTCATACAGAAGTCCTAGAGTATTATTATGATCAATAGGAGTTATTATATTAATTTTAATGATGGCTATCGGATTCTTGGGTTATGAATATAGCCCAAAATGGTTTAATATAAATATTTTTAATATAATCTTTTTAATAATTGTGTATTATACTATACAAAATTTACTTAGAAAAAGTAATGTATTAGTATACCCAGCAGGAAATATTAAAAATGCAAAGTATAATAAATTAAATTATAAGTCAATATATTTTTTAAATAATCTTAATAAAAGGAGATATAGTACAATTCCTTCTTTAAATAAAAGTATTGAAACTTCTTGTTCTCCTACGGCTTCGCCTTCGGATAGATTGAATACAATAATTAAAGAATTATGTTTAAATCCTGTGTATGTTTTTGAAAACCTAGATTCAGAAAATATTAGAAAAGAAATATTGCATAAAAGTAAAGGTTTAAGCGGTATATACATGATAGTTAATAAAATCACTAAAGACTATTATATAGGTTCTGCGGCAACTAATAGATTTTATGCTAGATTCAGTAATCATTTAATTTATTTCAGAGGTAGTAAAATAGTTAAATCTGCAGTAAAAAAATATGAATTAAAAAATTTCGCTTTTATTATCTTGGAATTATATCTTGATATTGTTACTAAAGAAAATAATAAAGAATTGTTGGATTTAGAAGATAAATATTTAAAATTGTTATTGCCTAATTATAATATTTTAACTGAAGCTGGTTCTAGTTTTGGTTATAAACATACTGAAGTTGACCGTCAAAAAATGAAAGATATTTATAGTGACGCTAGACGGGAAATGATAGGTAATTTAAACAGAGGTAAAAAGCTTTCTCCTGAAACAATAGAAAAAATTAGAGAGAAAGCTTTGAATAGACCTCCTATGTCTTATGAAACTAAAAAAAAATGTATTAAACATACTAGACCTGTAGTTTTATATAATCTTAATGGAACTGTTTACGGTGAATATTCTACTATTTTGGATGCAGCTAATTCTATAAACTGTAACGAAAAAACTATTAGAAGAGCATTAAAAACAGAAAAAGGATTAGTAAAAAGAGAATGAATAGTAAAAGATTTATCAAGTAAATAGTTATCTTATTATCAATATTTTTTTATACTTTATTTTTATATTAAATCATAGTCCCGCGAGTAACAATCTTTCTGCAATCTTTATAGAAAAAGAAAGATTAAAGTGGTATATCCCGACGGGGATATAGAATAATCTTTAAGATTATTTGGCAATGTTAGTGAAAACGATCAAAGAAGTTTAAACTTTAAGATCGTCGGTTATATAAATGATCGCGACAGACTGGGTCACTAATGGGTGGCTGAAATGCTGCTTAATGCACAGTCGAAACTTTTAGTTAAAATTAACTAATAGAATATACGAATTTAAAGTTATTCTAGCTTATTATGTATATTTACATTAATAAGTAAGTTTGTATGTTTTACCTTATGGTCAAATGAGTCTATGAGGTGCTACAGTAATAACTAACTTATTATCAGCCATTCCAGTATTTGGACAAGATATTGTAGAGTTAATCTGAGGTGGTTTTATAAATGAACCACATTACGGTGACGTAATGTTAAAAATTCTGCTTAATGCTGGAACATCTCCCAATTTAGAAATTGCATACGATTTATTCTTGATTTTAATATCAATTATTTACGTGAAAATTGCAATGACATGGAGACAATCAGCAGGGGTGAGAAGTATACATACTTCAGAAGCCTCTCAGAGACTACATGCAGGAGATCTTACATATGCTTATTTAGTAGGTTTATTTGAAGGTGATGGATATTTTACCATAACGAAAAAAGGTAAATATTTGACGTATGAATTAGGTATAGAATTATCAATTAGAGATGTACAATTGATTTATAAAATTAAAAATTTATTAGGTGTAGGTGTAGTAAGTTTTAGAAATATAGAAAAAATAGAAATGGTGGCTTTAAGAATTAGAAATAAAGATCATTTAAAAAATTTTATTATACCTATTTTTGATAAATATCCTATGTTTTCCAATAAACAATATGATTATTTAAGATTTAAAAAAGCTTTACTTTCAAATATATCAGAAGCAGAAGATTTGCCTGAATATATTAGAAGTAATCAATCTGTAAATTCAATAGATTCTATTATTACTGCTGATTATTTTCCTGCTTGATTAGTAGGATTTATAGAAGCTGAAGGTTGTTTTAGTGTATATAACTTAGATAAAGTTAAAAATTATTTAGTTGCTAGTTTCGATATAGCTCAAAAAGATGGAGATATATTATTATCTGCTATTCATAAATATTTATCTTTATCTACTGCTATACATATAGATAAAACGAATTGCTATAAATTGAAAGTTACAGGAGTAAGATCAATAGAAAATGTTATTAAATTCTTAAACAATACACCTGTAAAGTTATTGGGAAATAAAAAATTACAATATTTATTATGAATAAAACAATTACGTACTATACCTAGATATTCAGAAAAAATTAAAATACCTTCAAATTATTAAATAAGCAAAAGATCATGATATAGTCCGATCAATAAAGAAATTTATTGAGTGTAGTAAGAATATTTAATATATATTAAATATGTAACTACCAACATAAATGCTCAGTTAATAATGCTACATTAAATAGATTCTTCTCATTACATTATATTTTACCATTTTTATTAGCTGCTTTAGTAGTAGCTCACTTAATTGCTCTTCATATACATGGATCAAATAATCCTAATGGAATATCTGCAGCTGGAGATAGAATTGCATTCTATCCTTACTTTATCTTTAAAGATCTAGTTACAATATTTGCATTCTTTTTAGTATTATCTATAATTGTATTTTATTATCCAAATCTATTGGGACACAGTGATAACTATATACCTGCTAATCCAATGGTAACTCCTGCTTCTATTGTTCCTGAATGATAAAATAAATGTCATGCTTAAGAGTAATCTTTTGAAAAATAAACTTCACTGTATGCTGGAAACTCCTAAAGCCTTAAGTACTCCTAAATAAAAATAATTAAGTAAAAATCTTAAAGATATTCTCGCTTTTCCCTCCCTCCCTATGGCTCCTTCGGAAGGAGCTAGGGAGGGCCGTAAATAACAAAATAGGAATAGCGAGATAATGGACAATCAGCAGGAAACCAATTAATATAATCTAATTTATATTATAGTAGGATCCTCAGAGACTATACGTGAAGCTCCTTTAAAAATTTAATTAAAGGATGAAGAGATAGTCCAACCTTAATTGAAAGATTAAGGATATGTAAATATAATATATTTATTATTTTGATTTGACAACTTCTTGAAGTTTATTGTATAAAAATAATTACTCGACTTTAATTAAAAAAAGATTAAGTAAAGTCGAAAGATCAAAAATCAATATAGATAATCCATTAAATGAAATAATAATTGGTTTATTATTAGGTGATGGTCATATTCAATCTAGAAATGGTAATAGTAGATTTATATATGGTCAAAGTAGTTTAAGAATACATCACTTAAATTATTTTTATCACATTTTAGAATTATTTAAAGATTTTATCTCAAAAGATTTTTCACCTAAATCTAGAACATTTATAGATAAAAGAACTAAAAATACTTATTCTTCAATTTCTTTTGCCACATTAACTTTACCTTGTTTTAATAAATATAGAAATTTATTCTATAATGAAGAAAATAAAAAAATAGTTCCTTTAAATATAAATCAATTATTAACTCCAATAGGATTAGCTTATTGAATTATGGATGACGGTTCTCTTCAAAATAAAGGTTTACATTTAAGTACTTATAGTTTTACACTGGAAGATATTACATTATTAAAAAGTACTTTAGAAAACTTATTTGCACCTGATTTTCTTATTAAATGTACTATTCATAATCATAAAAAAGGATATAGAATTTATATTTGAGAAGAAAGTATGAATAATATAAGAGACCGTATATCTCCGTATATGCATAAAGATATGCTATACAAGATAACTCCAAAATAGATTATATTTATATAATAACGATTTATTACCATTTTATGCTATACTTAGAAGTATTCCAAATAAATTGCTTGGAGTAGTTGCAATGTTTGGTTCATTATTAATTTTATTAATATTACCTGTTACAGATATATCTAGAGTAAGAAGTGTACAATTTAGACCTTTAATGAAATTTGCTTACTGAATTTTTGTAGTTAATTTTTTAATATTATTTTGGATTGGATCTCAACACCCTGATTATCCATACTTACAAATAGGACAAATCTCTACATTTTACTATTTTGCTCATTTCTTGTTTATTACACCATTAATAGGAATAATTGAAAATACTTTATTAGATATTTCATTAACAGAGAATGAAGTTTTATAATTCATTTAGAAGGTACAGGATATAAAAAAAAGAAAACTTCTTCGCCTTCTTCTTCCTACGCTACGCACCGACGCAGAAGAGGAGGAATTTGTAATAAATTATAATGATCCAGTATCTAACAATAATTTTAATAGTTACAATAATAACAAAGATTCTATAAACTTTGATGAATTGGTTAGAAGTGAAATAGCTCAAAATAATTGATATATACTTAATAAATAATATTATGCAAAATGAAGAGTTATCATCTGAGGATAAAGTAAAACTAATATAATTATCAATAGAAAAATCTAATGATATTCTATCTAATTAAAAAAAAAATAAAAATTTTAATGAATCAGATTTAAATAATTACTTAGAAGCCTTTAAAAATAATGAAGCTTATAAAAATTATTATATTTCTGTTTGTCATAATACTCATGAATTTAGATTAAAAACTATTGAATTAGAAAATGGATTTGAGAAAGATAAAGAACATATTAATAAACAAGAAGTTTTTAATGATATAGCAGGTTTTAAAGTTTTATGCTTTAAAAGAATTGTTTACAAACAATTTAAATGGTTTAGAAGCTCAATTAAGAACTGAAAAAAGAAATCCTTATTTAATCTTAAATAATACTAATGATGAATTTGAAGAAATTAGAAAACTATATAATATAGAGATATTTGGATCATCTTTAGATTCTAATTCTCAAGTTAACAATTCAGTTCAAAGTGAAGTTTTTACTTCTTCCAAAAATGATAGTAGTAATAATGATAGTGGTGGTAATGTGGATTATAATCAAATAATAAAACAATGTAACTACTTACAATTCAATTGCTTATACAAAAACCTTATTTTGTTTATATTTACAATACACTCAAGCTTATATAAATTTAACTAATTTATAAGAAGTAAATAGCTATTTGTTTTTGATCAATTTTTAACTATTAATAAGCTAATAGGATCATTTAATTTTTACTCTTTTTCTTTTTTTTTAATATATTCCTTCCGAAGGGCCCATAGGGAGGGAGAAGTAGCTACTGCTTTTTATTTTAGAATACTACCTTATCTTATCAGCTTATCTGCGTAGCAAGGAGCAGCAGATTAAAAAAGAGATATAGCAGCATTCGTATTCACCAGTGTCACTAATTACACTAATGAAGGATTATGAAAGGAACTTTATACAAAGTTAAATTAATTAGATTAACTATTTTTTAATAAAATTTTATTTAAAATTAATTTATTAAATTAAACCCTCATTTAAGTTTTATTTTATATTATTTTAAACAAAATTATAAAAGATAATTACTTATATTAATAAACAATTATGGCTTTGCTTCTTAGCTAGGTCGCGTAAGCAATTATTAGCAGGCTTTGATGCATAGCAAAAAAAGCAGCAGACCTTTCCTTGCTTAGCCTAAGCAGACAATAGGCTAACTTTGCTACTAGTGGTAAAACAAAGCTGCATATAAAGATTTATACTAGCACTGCGTAGCAGCGTAGACCTATGCTATGATTGTTTAATATTTTTCTATGGCTTTTATTCGCTAGTCATTAGACCGAAGGAGGAAATCTAGATTTCCTATGTTTACTGGTTCCTACTTCGCAAGGAAGATGCAAAAATCTTCAATAAATATTCTCTCATGCTCCTCCATGCTAAGCAAGGAAGAAGTGCAAGAAGGGAAGTTTCTTTATTTTTTTCTAGTTCTAGAATCCAAATAGGTTTTCTCCTAGCTAAGTAAGGGTAAACACCCACAAGTGATGGATAGGAACTTTACTTAATACCCTTTGCTACGCAGACGCTGCAGTAAAATAATATTATAAATGATATTCTTTATGGTTGCAGCAGCACAGTGTATAATTTTGGCTACAATAAAAATTAGTACTCCATGCTAAGCAAGGAAGAAGTAATTTATGAGTAAATTAAAAATTTTGTTATATAAATTTTAATAATGTAAGTTATATTTTATATAATGATATTTTAAAGGTTCAATTCCTTTACTTCTTAGATCATACTACTAAATATTTATTAATAAAAGTATATGCAAGCCTCTATCCCTACATAGTAGCTATATATTATTATTCCTTATAATATTTTAAGTAGTATGAGAATTATAAGCCAAAGATTAATCTTAAGATACTATTCTATATTTATACTAAATTCTAATTTTTATGTATGGTAAGGAGATGCTTTAATTATTTTTTCGAGTACCACTACTTGCGTTTGCACCATAGTTCTCTATGGCCTAATGGGCTCCTCCACTGCATCGCATGGAAGAAGCAGAAGGTGTTCCTTTGTTCTTTAGTACTTCTTGATTCTTTAGTTATTTTTCTTTCAATCTTTATCTTAAATTGCTTATTTTAAGGTTTATATAAGGAGAAATAGCTCTAAGTAGCTATACTACTTTTGCATAACTAAAACTTTACTAAAGTAAAAGTTCTCAGACACGCATACTTTAATTTTTAAAGCAACGTCTTCCTTGCCTGTTTTTCTTGCTACTAAACTTAGGCTACTTCAGCCTGCGTTAGCGAAACAAAAAAAAAGTTTAAATTAGCCTTCATTCTTACGCTTCTTGCTTGCATGGAGGAGCATATCTAGTATAAATTATGGTATACTAAAGCAACTGTATTATTCCTACTTAAAACATATAAGGATACAATTTTGCAAACTTAAGTTGCAGGATTTGTTGCCTTATTCTAGCACCGAACTAAATGTAGGAAATAAAAATTCTAGTGTTTTATTATGCCATTCAATTCAGAAATAAAAATTTTTATCTTGCTCCTCCATGCTAAGCAAGGAATAAGCGCTAGAAAAAAACTAATTTCTTAATTGATTAAATAATAGAATTGGTGTTTAAATTCTCTTTTTTAATAATCTAAAATAATTGCCACCTTGACCCTTCATTAACACTAAAAAACTCTTTCTCCTTCCGAAGGAGCCCTATTTTTCTATAGTTCTATTTTGTTATAGGCCTATGGTAGGACCGTCTGTAAAGGCCCTTATAAGGTAAATTTGTTTGATGGAGAAAATAGAGCCCGTTTAGACTGCTTTCATTTATTAAATAATAGTTTCCTTTATCTCAGTTGTTGATGGTAAAGTAAATGAGTAATAATTTGATAAGATAATCTAAATAAAGGGGGATCTAGCTCTTTTAATTATTTTAAAAAAATTAAAAAAGATGAATCAGTAAATTAAGACTGACAAAAATTTTAAATTAAAAATGACACATTTATTTTCAAACTTTAATACTATATTTAACGATGCTGCACAACCATGACAATTAGGTTTTCAAGATAGTGCTGCACCTGTATTTACAGGTATTGTTACATTACATAATACAGTAGGATTTTATTTAGTTTTAATAAGCTTTTCAGTTTTTTGAGTTCTTTTCTCAATAATTTATTACTATAATGATAAAAAAAATCCTATAGCGCACAAATATTTAACACATGGTTCAATTATAGAATTAGTATGGACTATTACACCAGCATTAATTTTAATAGCAATTGCCTTCCCTTCATTTAAACTATTATACTTAATGGATGAAGTATTATCTCCTACATTAACTATAAAAGTAGTAGGTCACCAATGATATTGGTCTTATGAATATAGTGATTTTATTACTGAAAGTGGAGATGCTATAGATTTTGATTCTTATATGATACCTGAATCAGATTTAGAATTAGGACAATTTAGATTATTAGATGTTGATAATAAATTAGTAGTTCCAGTGGATTGCCATATTAGATTAATTGTTACAGGTGCTGATGTAATACATTCTTTTGCTGTGCCATCTTTAGGACTTAAATTAGATTGTGTTCCAGGAAGACTTAATCAAGCTTCATTTCTTGCTGAAAGAACTGGGACATTCTATGGGCAGTGTTCTGAAATCTGTGGTGTATGGCATGGATTCATGCCTATTGCGGTTGAAGCAGTTACAAGTAATGAATTCCTTATATGGTTGGATTCACAAGCTTAATTTAAAAATTTTTGCTATATTATTATATTTAAATTCTATAAAATTTTTTATAATACTTAGAATTTTTATAATTTTAATGATCTATATTAGTACAAGTGATTTTTACATTTTTAATGAATTAAATTATTTAGATAATTTTTATGAAATTGATTCAATGAATTTCAGTGATTCTTTTGGTGCAAACGGAGGAAGAGGATCTAATATAAATAATTCTGGACCTTTAAATGATTCTTCAAATTCTAACTTAAACCATAATCACAATCCTAAACCTAATAATAATAATAATTATCTTTCAAAAAAAATTAAAAAAATACTTAAAGAAAAGGAATATTATGATGATGATCCAGATTGTGAAGTATTTTTTAAAAAAAAAGGTGATAAAATATATGAATTTTTATTTATGAATGATGCTGAATCTTTTGATTATGATCCTGAAAGAGATGGAACTTTAGATAAAGTTCGAGTAAAAACGGATAAAATAATCTCAGATTTTAAAAAATCTGAAAAAAATTCTGGATATGAAGGAGATTTAGAAGATAATTAAGACATGAAATAAAGATAATAGTATTATGCCATCACATTCTTTCCTTATGGCTCATTATGGTATCTTCTTCGAATTCGAATAATAAGGAGATTCAAGAGGAATAAACTCTAAGGCTCTAAGCAGCAAAGGATATATCTTTCTACTTTAAAGTAATATTAAAGATATTAAACTTTACTAATGTTTATTGCCATTTAAATCTGCAGAGCAAATTCATACATAATATAATTTTAAAGTAATTATAAATATAAGGTTAAAAATAGGCTGTAGCTATGCATGATATAATTACAGCAGCAAAGCATTAATAATATTTCCTTTATAAAAGCATAAAAGTATCTCAAATTTATTAAATTAATATAAAAAAAAAATTAATATTTTTAATTCAATAATTATATATAATTTCTTTATTTAAAAAACCAATAATTTAATAATATTGTAACCAGTATTATAATTTTTACTAATTTTAATTAATTAGATTTTTTTATACTGATCCATAGATTTTTTAATCATGAAACTTTACATCGCAGGGAGAAGAATTTATAATTTATTTACTTAATTATCTTTAGCAAGTATTAAGTATGAAATATATTAGTAAATATTATTATAGGTAATTATTTAAGTAACTTTTTAATATATAAGTCTTACTTAACTTACCAAAAAAATAAAATATAAAATTTAAAGCCCAGTGTTTAACAAATAATTATTAAATTTATTATTAAATGATTGATTATAGTATTTATTGTTTTATAAAATATGCTAAATTTTTGAAAATTTTATCGATCAAATCTTTTATTTTAAAGATGTATTCTTGCTCAGGCTCTGCAGCCGTAATAATAACTTATTCTTCGACTGCTTCTGCCTTGCTATGCATGGAGGAGCACTCTTAATAGTCCTATAGTTTTTTGCGCTCCTCTCCCTCCTACTTGCGGAGCAGGGGCTACAGGCTCCTACTTGCGGAGCAGGGGCTGGATATATAGGAGTGTTCGCTTCTAGGCCTACGGAGTCTACGGATAAGTAGTTTATCGGCAAGGTAATATATTATATATTTTATTAAGAACCAATACTTTAATTATCCTCGCTGCTCCGTTTGGATCACTAAGATCACACTCAATAATTTTTATTTTATTACTATATTTAATTATTTTTAAGGGTACCATAGACGTAGAAAGAAGTGCTATAAACTTATTATCGCTTTTGAGCGAAGCACATGTTTTTATGTAAAGTTACTAATAAATTTTCTTCTAAAAAAAATAAATAGAGCCTTAAGGTATTAGTATTATAATGGCTTTATCTTTTTTTAATTAATTTTAATAAAATTAGATTATCGTTAAAAAATATAATATATTAAGTTTAATCTTTTTTTGATAAAATATATAAATAGTCATAAAGATAAATTAAAAAAAATAATATCTAAAAGAGGTAAGATTAGTTTAATGGTAAAACAACGTCTTGTGGCGACGATATTTGGAGTTCAAGTCTCTGATTTTACCCTCACTCACTAGTGGCACTAGATAATGCATCTATTCTTTGTTTATTTTTTTGAGGACAGTGCTGCTTAGCAGCAATGAAATTTTATTTTTTTAAGTTTACTCTTACTTTTTTTAGTACCGTAAGTAAAAGTAGGACTTATTGTTAATAAGAAAATACTAAAGTGTTGGACACTAACCCGTTAATCTTCCCAAAACTTAGTAAAAATTATATATTTCTTATTTCGCCTTCTTCTTCCTACGCTACGCACCGACGCAGAAGAGGAGGAATAAGCTCCTCCAGCTAATACTCCGTTCGGCCGCTCAAAAGGATGCGAGAAAGGAAGAAAAAAATTTATTTTTAATTTAAGTTATGTAACTAGTTTAGCCTCTGTTTATCGTATCGTACCTCACTATATACATAAAGTTTAATTTTATAATTTTTTAGGTGGCACTCAATTCTCTTTGCTACGTTTTCACTATTGCTAGTACTAATTTTAGTAAAGAGGACCAGCAACAAACAATGTCATTTAATGTCAAATGATTGTCTCCTCCATGCGAAGCATGGAAGAAGCTGCCTTGCTTAGCATGGGGTGAGATAAAAGCTTGTAAATTAAATTTAATCTTCTATTTGGATAAGTAGAGGATAATAGTATTTAATATATTAATAAAGTCCTCAAATATTACTAGGTAACTTGATCAGTTTAATGTAAAAATTTTAGTGTAAGTTTAATGAATAAATTTAAGAGTGTAATATAATTGGTCAGTATGTTGATCTCCAAAATCAATCGTAGGTGTTCGAGTCACCTCATTCTTGTAAATTAAAAAAAAAGGGCCCTTAGCTTAATAGGTAAAGCATCTAATTGTCAATTAGGGTTATCCCAGTTCGAATCTGGAAGGGCTCGATAAATAATTGTTCCCCTTGCTTCGCATTAACCCTGTTCGGAGCAACGCAAAATAAACTCTACACTACTAAAAATGCTTTTTTTCATCATATAATAGAAGCAGGGTAAATTGTATTTTTTAGATTTTAATTTTTTAAACTTTTAATCTAGGTAGATTGGTTAAAGTGTTGTGAAACTTTTAGAAAATTCCTAAAATTATTATTTTTGCAAAGCAGCGATTCAAAAGAGGGGAGTGTATTAATAATACTTATATATTTTTAATTGCATTGTGTATCCCCTGCTCCGCAAGTAGGAGGGAGTTTAATAACAATACTTCTTAGGGCTTACAGGAGTAAGGAATAGAGCCTTTGCTTAGCATGCAGTCAAAGTTGTACTCCTTCCCTCCCTATGGGCCCTATGGGAGGGCGGGAGCAAAAAAAGCCTATAATTTAATGGTTAGAATAATTTCTTGATGAGGAATCTGTAGAAGTTCAAATCTTCTTGGGCTTAATTACTTATATAAACTAATAACTATAAAAAAAAAAGGAATATTTTTATTTTAATAAAAAAAATTAATTTAAAAAATTCTTTTTTTTAAAAGATAAGCTAAAGCTAAATATATAGTAATTATATATTATTTTTATATAGTTTTATATCTATAAAAATTTTAAACTTTAGCCACTTCAAATTTTAATTAGAAAAACTAATACTATTTGAAGGTTAACCTTCACTCTATATTTTAAGTAATATTTATTCTATGCATTTTTTCTAAACGTTAAATTTTAATTATTAGTAAGTTAGTAAGATTCTCCTTACCTTATAACTGCTTCTTCTTAGAAGAAAAACAGCATCTGTTATTGCTTGCATCTAAACAGAAGCTTAACTGCTAAGTAGAAATTCATCCTTGTTCTTAAAATAAAAACAGAGTATAAGAAATAAAGCTAGTTTTATCTATTCTTAATAATATTTCAGTAAATACTTTAGGCCATAAGGCTGCGTTTACCTAAAATAGACTTATAACTAGGCTACAGGTAAGCAACATAGCAAGAGTGTTTCTAAAATTAGAGCAAGCTACTTTTTAAATAAAGTTGCTCTAGCTCTAAAGAGTGAAGAAAAAAAGCAAATATTCTTAAATAAATTTATTATTTAATTAGTTGCTTTTCTAATAAACTAAACTATTAAAAAAAATATTGATTATCTTTATACCAATATATTACTTAACCTTAATTCAAAAATAGAATATTTATAATTATTATCAATTACTCTCTTACCTACTACCTTGCTACGCAGCTATAAGGAGGAGTGAGCAGACGAAATTAGCGAAAATAAATAAAATTATAAGTTTATTATATTTAATATAAATAATCTTCGATCTATATAAGGTTTTAAAATATTGATGTATTGCCATTCCTAAATATCATAAATCAAACAAAATTTTAACTGTGGAATTGCTCAGCATAGTTAGCTATTTAAGCTTGTAAAAGCTGCTTTATATTGAGCTTGTTTAACTTAACTGCTTTGGCATCAAATGTTCCATATTGCCTCTCTCTTTCTATCTTTCACTTAATAATAATACTCCTCCTTATTTGTAGGTTTTGCTTATTCTTCGAAGAATAAGAAGAGAGAGAGTAGCATATTAAGAAGGATATTATTAATAAACAGATATGTACAGATGGCTAAAGATAATTATAAAAAAAATTTTTTTTATTTACTTTATATTTACATAAATAACAATGAAATACTTAAAAAAATTAAAAAACAAAAAATACCCGTTCGTGAAAAGCGTGCAAAGAAAAAAAACAAAAAAAAGTGCGCTTACACACAATAACTTATTAATTAATATTATTAAAAAATATAAATATTTTATTAAAGGTAATGATAATGTACAGTCATATAAAACTATTTTATCAATAGTACCTAAAGGAGGAAGCACTGAACAGCTAGCGCAAAATAATATTATATCTCCATTTTTAGATCTGCCTACACATGTTTCAGGTGAATCTCCTAATCATATCTATAATAACTTAAAATATAACCAATATATTCGACAAATTTTAAATGTAAAAGGTGATAAATTAGAAGAAAAAGCTAATTATATGTCATTTCAACCAGAATTAATAGAACCTGCTTCTTCTTCGAATAATAAGGAAGAGGATAATATAAAAATTGATAAAAGAATTTTACCTATTTTTAGTGCTCCTATTATTTTAAAAAAAATTAGTGATAAAAAAAAAGGGATTACTTCTTCTACCTTAGTTGCGGAGCAAGGATCAAGAAATAAAAACAAATTAAATTATAAAATTACTAACTTTAATAAAAAATTAAAAAAATTAGTCAAATTGATTAAAAAATATAATTTAACTATGAATTCATTCAAAGGAAGTAAATTAGATTTAATATTATACTTAAGAAATAATTTATATTTTAATTTAAATATTCGTTTTTCTAATATTTTTTTATAAAATTAATTTGATTAGTCCTGCTCTTAGAAGTCGAAGCAAAAAAAGAGAGGGCTTCACCTTATTATTCGATGAAGAAGCAGAAGATAATAAAAGATCTATTTATAATTTTTCACTAGGTGCTGCTTCACACCTGCAAAATATTTCTTCCTCAAGCTCTGCTAGAAGTGCAGGAAGATTTATCTTACCTACACAGCCTTCGCTAAAAAATGACTTAATAGACACTTATAAAGATATAGTTAATAATAAAGAAATGGATAATTATAACTTATTTTCTAGCTTATCCTTAAAAAATTCTAAATCTTTAACTCCTAACGTTTATACACCAATTAATGAAAAAAAAATTAATTATTTATTATTAAAGTTAAATAATTTAATGAAAAAAATAGAATATATAATTAATATAATTAATATAAACGAAATATTTTTAAAAAATTATAATTCTATTAACAATGAAAATAATATTGATCAGTTAACAGTTAGCTCAACTGAAGCTAAAGGAATGGATAAGAAAAAATTAAACTCATCGCTTTTAACAAGCCATTCCATTTGGGGAGGAGAAAAAGTTGAACAAAAAGTATCTTATGCTATGCCTGTAACATCTGCTACTAAATCAAATAAAAATTTAAATATATCTAATATCTGCTTCTCAGAAGTTGAAGAAAATACTAATAAAAAAGATATATATTTAAAAATTACTAGTCCATATATTGCAGATCAATCTACGCTAAACACTAATAATATAGCTGCTCCGTTCGTTGCGGCGCAAGAGCAAGAAATAATTAATGAAAATAAAATAAAAATAGAAGAAACTATTAAATCAATTACTAAAAGCTGTGCAGTAGACAGCCAATCAATATTGGAGGCTAGTTCAATATCCCTTTCTGCTTCTCCAGCAAAGGAAGAAATACTAAGCAAAGAAGGTGTAGCAGAAGTATCATCTCTTCAAGATAAAGGTATATTTACTAAAAAGTTTGATTCTAAATTTGATACTATTTCCTTAAAATCTAATCCAGTTGATTTATTATATTTTAATAATAATATTAATCAACCAATTATTAATAAATATTTAAAATCAATGAGTAGTTATAATATGGTAAGAAATGGAACTATTATGTATTTTTCTAATATTATTAGTTATAATTTTTATAATAACAATTTAAGACCAGAAGCACAAAATATTTATAAATTATTATATTCTTCATTTAGAGCTATGAATTGTTTAATTAGTAAACCTATATTTATTATTAAATCAAATAAAATAACTATTCAATTGTTTTATTATTTATTAGGCCCTAAACAACTTAAAGGTAAAATTTATAACTTTAAAAAATGAAGTGCAACATTAAATAATGCATTAAAAAATTATGTGTGATTAAAAAAAAAATCAGATTATCATTTTACATTAAAAAAACGAATAAGAAAAAAATTCAGAAAAATATATATAACAAATAAAATAGGATTAACTAATTCTTATCCTTTAAAATTAAAAAAATTAATTGAAGTTTTAAACAATTTATTTAAAAAACCTGTTGAATTAGAATTAATTAGATTACATTATCCTTATAATGATAGTAATATTCTAGCAAGACTATTAGGTTTTATGATTAATAAAATAAAATTTAGAAGAATTACTAGAAAATTAATTAGAAAATCTATAGTAAAAAATATTAAAAAACAGGATAATAAGGCTTCAAGCGCATCCGAAAGCAATGTAATTCCAGCTTTCTTAACTGGTTTAAATATTAAAGTAGCCGGACGTTTACTAACTTATAAAGCTGTACCTCGTAGAACAGTAAAAATGATTAATAAAGGATGTTCTTCTATAGGAAAAATTAATTATACTGATTTATCTAGATATACAAATAAAAATAAAAGAGGTGCATTTACTATTCTTGTAAAATCTTCACAAAATTTCTTTTAAACTATTTTAATATTATTATAAAGATATTTAATAAAATAATATCTAATTAAAAATTTTTAAATTTAATACAAAAAAAGGATAAAATTAAAATTAACCCCCATACTCATACTAACTATTTTATAGACCAATGCTTTGGTACTATACACTACTAGCCTTTTACAAATTGCTACGTGTTAAGTTAGCAAAGTTTGTGGTAATAAAATTAAAGATAAAAGTCTTCGTCTTCTGCGTAGCAAGAGAAATCACTTGTCTTATTTACTTTAGGCTATGCTTATCTCCTTAATGACATATATGAATGGTTGGATGTATGTGCACTACACATCAAATTATTAAAAGTAGGCAACACTTCTTCCGTAGGAGGAGCCCTGCAGTAAAGCTATAAATAAAATTTTAAACCCAGCTAAAAAGAGGTAGGCCATCACAGTAAGCATAGATAAAGCTTTTTGCATATATTTCTAAAAATTTACTAGGGAGGCGAAACCGAAGCATGCACAGTTTATAAATTAGCAAATGGGTACTTCCGAAGGAGGCAGCTGCTTATGCAAAAAAGTATAATTAGATAAATAGATAATAATAAAATAATGATACAATAAAAAATAAAAATTTTTAAAAGGATCGATGACAATATTGTAATAACATCAAAGTATTTTAAAGGGGTTATTAAGGATAACTATCAAATTTATATAAAAGGAGGGTATTATACCAAATGCTTTCAAAAATATTTTAATATTTTTTTAACCAGAAAGCGATCCTAAGGTAAACCTTAATTATTAAATACTTCCTGAAGTAAAACATTTTATTAAGGAAAGGAAAGGAAATCAACCGAGACTCCGAAAGTAATGGTGAGTGAAATCGGATTAGCCTAATTTACTTATAAATTAAAAAATAAAATATTTAATTTTATTAACATAATTAATTAATTTTTTATGTTCAAAAATAGGTGAAAAATATAAGTAAGTCCTGTAAATTTATAAGTAATTTAATTATAAAATATAAAAGTACGACGAGAGATAACTTGTTGGAATATAGGGGAACCATCCTCTAAGGCTAAGTATTATAAATTTAGTGATAGTGAAAAAGTACTGTAAAGGAAATGTTTTGAAACAAAAATAGGTTGTTATACCAAAATTCTTAAATTTTACCTATTTATTTAGGTGTTTAAATTTAAGTTTGAAATAATATTGAATTAGTAACTCTATAAGCAGTCGAAATTCTACTTTAAATAAAGATTAATGAATGACGGCGTACCTTTTGCATAATGGGTCAGCAAGTTAATAGGAGTAGCAAGGTTAAAAGCCCTAGCGAAAGCGACTGGACTATAATAATATAGTGATGGATAAGTTACTTCTATTAGACCCGAAGCGAGGTGATCTTACTTGGACCAGATTATAATTGATCGAACGGGTGAATGTTGCATAATTCTCCGATGAGTTCAAGTAAGCGGTGAAATGCCAATCTGACCTCGTGCTATCTGGTTTTCTACCGAAACATATTTAAGTATGACATCTACAAATTATAGATTTATGGAGGTACAGAAAGGCAACTCCCAACAAGAATTAGGTTTAGTATGTAGTAATTTATTTTATTGCATCGTACCTTTTTGGCGTTTAGGATGCGGGGACGTAGAACTCTTACCTTTGGAGGCGAATCTCGGAATTACATAAATTGATAGTAGATATTCAGACTATTCATGCTAAGTTGAATAGTCAAGACGGAAACAGCCGAGAACACAGATCAAGGTCCCAAATGATTGTTAAGTGAAATTAAGGACGTAGCATAATCGAGTACAGCTGTTAAGTGAGCCTGGTAGTCGCTACTTATAATGATCGTATGTAACAACGCATCAGCAGAAAGACTGTAGCGCCGAAAATTTAACGGGTCTTAAACAATCAACCGATATCGTGTTGGTATAGAATAAAAAATTTTTTTAATTTTATTCTTTATCTAGGTAGTAGAACATTCAGTCAATCTATTGAAAAAATAGTGTTTCATTATTTATAGAGGCAACTGAAGAGAGAATGCTGACATGAGTAACGTTAAAGAAGATTAAAACTTCTCGCCGAAAACGAAAGGGTTACAAAAAAGTGTTAATGCGGCCTCTAAGGACCCTAACCAAAGTTATGGCTGATGAGTAAATAATAGAAAGTCCTATCATAATTATAAATTAATGGACCAGGAAATTAATATTTAATAATAATATTATTTTAATAAAATTAAATAAGTTAAACAAATTTGGTAACAAATTTGGCAGAATATTTTTCTATTATTTTTTAAATAATTTAAATATAGTCTATTTTATTAATTTAATATCATTGAACTACCGTACCCTAAACCGACACAGGTTCGTAGGTAGAGTATACTAAGGCGTTTGAGCTAAAAGTTGTTAAGGAACTCGGCAAGATTACCTCATAAGTTTGACGATAAGAGGTACCTCTTATATATTTACTATAATTTACACTCCTCTGCTTTCGCACGAAAGAAATTTTCTTATATTGCAAGGCTTAGTCTGTGATACAAGGGAGTTGAGGAGGCTGATTTATAGCTTATTTATATAAGGTGGTGGCACAGAATCGGAGGCCCCGACTGTTTACTAAAAACACAATTCAGTGCGATGATGAATATCATAGTATACTGGATGAAATTTGCCCAATGCCATTAACATAAGAGCGGTCATAGTAAAATGTGACTAATTGAAAGTCTGGTTAATAGCGGTCTTAACCTTGAGGATCCTAAGGTAGCAAAATCAGTTGGCCGTTAAATGCGGTCCGGTATCAATAATGTAACGATGGTCTCACTGTCTCTACAACTTGCTCAGTGAAATTGAATTACCCGTGAAGATGCGGGTTATCTTCAGAGGGACGGGAAGACCCTATGCAGCTTCTACTGTAGTTAGTTATCATGTAAATCTAGAACAACCTTTTCAAATAGAAAATAGGGATGTCGATAGACTTCTGGAAACCTTATAGTTAAGGTTGGGTTTATGTTTACCTTATTTGTATTCTATACGAACAAAAAGGGAGAGTTGACTAATTGGCAGTTTGACTGGGGCGGTCGTCTTTAATAGAGTAGCAAAGTACATCCAAATTTTTCAAAAACAATTAATATGTAATATATATAATATTATTTATTAAAATTATCAAACCAAGTCTAAGTAAAATTTTTATTTTAGACTAAGGAGATAGTCTGAGAAAAAAGACTGTCGTTTAGTGAAGCTGTAATCAGTATAGCTAAAATTTTTATATATTAAAAAATTTAATTTTTCACAGATAATCTTTCCCGCTTTTTTAAAATTTAATAAATTTAATTAAAGAGGGGAAAATACTTAATTTTTAATTAAGAAATTAAAAAAACTTAGTTACTCACCTTTTCTGCAAACACAGAAGGATAATCTTTAAAAAAGATTTTTCTCCCATATCTTCTTTATTCTTTTACATGAATGGAAGACTAATTTATTTTATATATTAATGTAAAATGGGGGGATGAGGGACTATAAAAAAATTAAAATTTATTCTTGTTAAATTATAACAAATTTATATTTTTAACTGGAATTAAAAAAAAATTAACATTAAAAAAAAATTAACATTAAAGTTATTAAAGGTATAGCTAGACATTGAATGGAGGTCAATCGACCAGTGAAGGGTCGCGCAGAGTTTAATGGCGGAAAGCATGCCTAACTGAAAGACCTATAAGTCGCACAGATACGTAAGTAGGGCATAGTGACCCCTCGCTATAGTATGGAATAGACGGGGATCAATAAATAAAAGTTACGCTAGGGATAACAGGCTGATCACCGACGAGAGTACACATTGTCTCGGTGGTTTGGCACCTTAAAAAACAACTCCTTCAGCGTTCACATCCTCCGCAGGTCGTAGGAGAAGCAAGAAAAAAATTTATTTATTTATAAATAAACATCGGGGAGTCTTGATAGTAATATCTAGATAGAAATTGGCTATATGCTGGAACCCCCTTAGAGTTTTTAATACTTTTTATTAAATACAGCTGCAAGCAGCAGAAAAAATGAAAAGTAACAATTTAAAAAATTGGGCAATCAGCAGGGAAGTTATTAGTATAGATTTAAGCTAATCGTAATACTAATTAACCCCTCAACGACTACACGCCAAAATCCAGAGCTGTATAAATTGTGCTCTTTATACTGGATTAAGATATAGTCTAAACTTAACTGAAAGGTTAAGAGTTTTGCGATGTCGACTCATCCTATCCTCCGGGGGAAGAAGCTTGGAAGGGTTCGGCTGTTCGCCGATTAAAAGGGTACGCGAGTTGGGTTTAATACGACGTGAGTCAGTATGGTCCCTATCTTCTGAAGAGATAAGTAGTAAAAAGGGGCAGACCTTCTAGTACGAAAGGATCAATAGGCTGTGTTTCTCTAGTGTACCAATTGTTTTTACTTTATTATAATGGACTCAATTAAAATCTAATTGAGGAAGGCGCCCTCCGTTAGAGCTACTTTTTTTAGCTTGAGCGAAGGCCTCCTTTTTATAATTTATTATTTATTAATTGTTTAGCCTAAGGTATATAAATATTTTAGGTTAAGAAGGAAATTTTAAATATAAAAAGGTAATAATTTAGGAACGCATAGTTGGGTAGCCACAAACATAATAGATAAGTGCTGAATGTATATCAAGCAAGAATCTAACCCCTAGATACTAAAAACGGATCTTTTTACTTATTAGATAAACATTGTTTAGCATATCGTAAAAAGTCTAAAACCGTAAATTAAGAAATAGAACATTTCTAGTTAGGCTGCAAATGAGCTTACTGTAAAGTATTAAGTTTAGCAGTACTAATTTATAAATAAACTTGATGTTAAAAGGTTGTTATTAAAAAAAAAAAAATAAAACTATGTGTCCTTCCCAAAGTGATGATGCACTCCTCCCTTAGGCTACCTACGGAGGAGCAAATGCTTGATTATTACCTACATTCTACACGTTTGCATCGTAATAATAAAAATTGTAGATGCTCCGTTCAGATGCAGCCCTAATATAAAGTGCGAGTGTGTAGAGGAAAGGTTCTTTTTTTTTTTCCTCCTATAGAACTGGAACTATTAAAGAGCTTAGGCTAGGGCTACTTGCTTCTAATTTGGTTTAAATGCAAAGCAAAGACTCTGCACCGTTTAATTTAAAAATAAGATTTATAGTGATCATTAATTAAATTTTTA